>PVJC01014571.1:0-36281 GCA_004026665.1 Murina feae
CCCAGCCGCATCTGAGGCTCGGAGCAGTCCTCCTGTGTGTGTCTACCTGCCGGGGGCCTGCCCCCAGGCACACCGTGGAGGCTTGGAGCAGGCACCCTCTCTATGTTGATCTCTCAGACTCTTGCCCTCCCCTGCATGTTGTTCTCTTTTTTGAGCGTGGCCAGGGCTGGGTGCAGCCTGCCTCCCAAGCTTGTCTACTGCCCATCTTCCTCCAGCCACCAGAAAGCAGGGAAAACCCCGCCTCATGGTCAGGCCAGCCTTTTCCTGCTCCCTGATCCCTGGAAGGGACCTGGGAAGCCACCAAGCAGGCCACCAACTCTTTCCCACTCACCTGTCCCCTGCTGCCTTCCTTTCCCCCTTCCCGGTGCCGCCAAGAGGTCTGGGGAGCTGCCAAGCAGGACCCCGGCCCCTGCAGCCTTGCTTTCCCGCTCCCTGATGCCCCGCAAAGGGCCTGGGAAGCCCACCAAGCAGGCCGCCAGCCCCTTGCCGCCTCTTACCTGCTTCCCGGTGCCCTCCAACCCTGCTGCCTGTTTCCCACTCACGGGTCCTGGGTCCTGTGCTGTCCCGCCCTGCAGCTGCTCTGTGCACTTGGGAGGTCCCTCAGCCCGGCCTGTGCCCTCTCGCAGTCTGGGACCCCTCGGGGGATGCCCACCTGCTGGCGTGCCTGACCAGCCTGGGTGAGGGGCTTTAAGACTGCCCACAGCTCCCATTGACCCAACGTCCCAGCAAGGCTGGCTGGATGCAGGTTTCTGTTCCTTTAAGCTGAGGTAAGGAAACCTCCTCTGCTTCACCTCGCAGCGCAGCGTCTATAATGAGACTTTGTTACTCTTAGTAAGGCAGGCCAGGCTGCTGTTCCCTTCAGCTCCTGAGGATTCTATGATTGTTACATTATTGAAACATGTTTCGGAGCCTGCCTGCCAAGGGCCAAAAACAGTATCGCTTTTGCTCCTGCTGCAACGGACGCTGCCTAAACGTTTACTCAGGTCCGTGAGTGGTGGCCGCCATGTTGGCTAGGCTAATTTGCATACAACCACTCTGATTGGCTGGTGGGCGTGGCTTACCCTGTCTCGGAGAAATGGTTAATTTTACTATTCGCTTTTATTAGTTTAGATTTGTTTACTTTTTGTTTCCTTTGGTTCATTGCCTGCATTTCTCTTTTTTCCCCCTTGTGTATTACTTGAACATTTTAAAGAATCCATTTTGATTTATTTATACATCAAATGGTGTATTTCTGTGTATAACTTCATAGTGACAATGTTGCTAATAGTATGTAAATATAACAATCTGCTGGTTAACAACATTTGACCACTTTTAATTAGGTGCAGGAATTTTACTTTCACTTAGTTTTCTTTACTCTCCTCAGTCTTGAATATCATTGATTTGTTTAGTAAAGGCTATCATAACTTTACTTTAAATAATAAAACATAATTTATAAAATTCACGAGGAAAATAATAGTCTATTTTGTATACATTTACTTCTCTTCTTGTCATTGCCTCATTTTTCTTTCTAATATCTCAAGATCATTTTTAATCATATTCTTTGTGATGAAAAACTTTTCTTAATGGCAAAACAGGTAGCAAAAACAATATTTTTGTTATACTTAGTCTGATAAAATCTTAATTTCCCCTGATTTCCTCAAGTATAATTTTATTGGCAATGGGATTTGTTGTTGACAGTTCTTTTCTTTCATCTCTTAATGTATTATTGTTTCACACTTTCTGTTTTCTGTGATTTCAAGTAAAAAAAAAATCTTGAAATTCAATTTGTGTCCACCAATATATTATGTACTCTTTCTCTATGGCTAGTCTAAAAAATTTTTTTAGTTTTTATTAGTTTTTTTGTGATGTCATAATTGATTTCTTTGGGTATATTATATTTTGAGTTGACACAAACTCTTAAATATGTTAATTTGTATGTTATGTTAAATTTGGAAAGTGTCCAGTCATTATTTTGTTGAAAACTCTTTTAACCCCACTCTTTTTTTAAAATAGGACTCTAAAAAGATAACAAATATGTTATATTTTTTGCAAGTCCTTACAGTTTTATTTATTTTACATTTTAGTCTATTTTCTCTCTGTTACTTAGATTTGGTGATTCTATTTGTCTTTATATTCACTGGTCTCATGTTATTTGCAATCAAATATTGAGGAAATTTCTACATGTTTTTGTATTTTGTATTCTATAGTTTTCATAAATAACTTTCATTGCTTTTCTGAGATTTTAATTTTTTCAAGAGATTTTATTATTTATTTTTAAACATTTACATGATAATTCTTTAAAAATCTCATCTGATTTATTTCATCTAGAGTTTGTGCATTTTCTTTTTAAGTATTTGACTTAATTATACTTTATTTACTCTTAGTAAGAAGGTAAATTCTCATACTTCTTTTAAAAAAATCTTTATTATTGAAATTATTATATATGTCCCCTTTTTTTTTCCAGATTGACCCCTTATTCCTCACCCAGATTCCTGACCCAGACCTCTACTACCCTATTATCTGTGTCCATGGGTTATGCAAGTTCTTTGGTTGATCACTTCCCACCCACCCTGCCATCCCCAATTTCCCTCTGAGATTTGACAGCCTGTCCTATGCTTCTATGTCTCTGGATCCATTTTGTTCAAGCAGTTATTTTGTTCATTAGATTCTAAATATGAGTCAGAACATGTGATAATTGTCTTTCTCTGACTGGCTTATTTCCCTCAGCATAATGCTCTCCAGGTCCCTCCATGCAGTCTCAAAGGGTAAAAGATCCCTCTTTTTACTGTTGCACAGCATTCCATGGTGTAAATGTACCACAGCTTTTTTATGTACTCACCTACTGATGAGCAGGCAGTTAGGCTGTTTCCGGATCTTAGCTATTGTAAATTGTGCTGCTATGAACATAGGGTTGCATATGTTTTTATCTGACTGGTATTTCAGGTTTCTTAGGATATATTCTTAGAAGTGGGATCACAGGGTCTAGTGGCAGTTTCATGTCTAATATTTTGAGGAAACTCCATACTGTTTTCCATAATGTCTGTACCATTAGGCATTCCCACTAGCAGTGTGTTAGGATTCCCTTTTCTCCACATCATTGCCAGCACTTGTCATTTGTTGATTTGTTGATGGTAGCCATTTTGGTAGGTGTGAGGTGATACCTCATTGTTGTTTTAATTTGCATCTCTCTGATGATCAGTGACTTTGAGCATTTTTTCATATGCTTGTGGCCATCTATATGTCCACTTTGGGAGAAGTGTCTATTTAGGTCCATTTTTTAATTGGATTGTTTGTCTTCTTTTTGTTAAGGTGCGTTAGTTTCTTATGTATTTTGAATATTATCCCTTTACTAGATGTATTATTGCCAAATATGTTCTCCCATACAGTGGGCTCCCTTTTCATTTTGTTGATGGTTTCTTTTGCTGTGCAGAAGCTTTTTATTTTGATGTAGTCCCATTTGTTTATTTTCTTTTTAGTTTCCTTTGCCTTAGAAGATGTATCTGTAAACATATTGCTATGAAAAATGTCAGATTTTGCTGCCCATTGTTTTTTTATGGGATTTTTATGGTTTCAAGACTTACATTTAAGTCTTTTGTCCATTTTGAGTTTATTCTTGTGTATACTTTAAGTTGGTGGTCTAATTTTATATTGTGTTTATATCTGTCCAATTTTCCCAACACCATTTATTGAAGAGACTGTCTTGAATCCATTGTATTCTCTTGCCCGCTCTGTCAAATATTAATTGAGCATAATGGCTTGGATCAATTTCTGGGGTCTAAAATTCTGTTCTATTGATCAATATACTTGTTCTTGTGCCAGTACCAGGTTGTTTTGATTACAGTGACTTTGTAGTATAATTAGATATTTGGTATTGTGATTCTTTCAGCTTTGTTTTTCTTTCTCAACATTGCTATGAATATTTGGAGTCTTTTTTGGCTGCATATAAATTTTTGAATATTTGCTCTAGATCTGTGAAATATGCTGTTGCTATTTTAATAAGGATTGCATTGACCCTGTAGATTTCCTTATATAGTATGGACATTTTGTGTTAATTCTACCAATCCATGAACATGGTATATTCTTTCTCATGTTTATATCTTACATTATATCTTTTATCAACAACCTGTAGTTTTCCGAGTACAGGTCTTTTACTTCCTTGGTTAATTTATTCCTAAGTATCTTAAATCGTGTTATTGCTTTATTAGTTTCACTTTCTGTGAGTTTATTATTGGTATATCAAATTGGCCACTGATTTTTAGGTGTTGATTTTTTAAAATTCTTTATTGTTTAAAATATTACATATGTCTCCTCCCTATCCCCCATTGACCTCTCTCTAGCTGTTCCCACCCCCAGACACATGCCCTCACACCCCTACTGTCTGTGTCCATGTGTTATGCTTACATACAAGTCCTTTGGTTGATCTCTTACCCTCAGGTCCACCCCACCTTCCCTCTGAGGTTGGATGGTCTGTTTAATGCTTCTATGTCTCTGGATCTAATTTTGTTCATCAGTTTATGTCGTTTATTATATTCCACAAATGAGTGAGATCATGTGTTGTTTATCTTTCCTCAACTGGCTTATTTCTCTTAGCATAATGCTCTTTGTGTCCAGCTATATTGCAGAATATCTTTATTACATCTAATAGTTTTTTGGTGAAGTCCTTAGAGTTTTCTATATACAATATCATATCATCTACAAATAATGAGAGTTTTACTTCCTCCTTTCTAATTTGGATGCCTTTTATTTCTTCTTCTTGTCTTCCACTGTAGCTAGGACTTCCAATACTATGTTGAATAAAAGTGGTGAAAGAAGACATCCATAACTTATTCCTGTTCTTTAGGGAAAATGGTTTTAGTTTTTGCCCCTTGAGTATGATGTTTGTTGTAGGTTAATCACATATGGTTTTTATTATGTTGAGATATGCACCCTCTTATCTCACTTTGCTGAGAGTTTTGTTCAAAAATATATGTTGGATTTTGTCTAATGATTTTTAATACATCTATTATTATGATCATGTGATTTTTGTCTTTCAATTTGTTTATGTGTTGAATCACATTTATTGATTTGTGAATATTGTACCAGGCTTATATCCTAGCAATAAATCCCACTTAATCATGGTGTATGATATTTTAAAAGTATTGTTTGATCTGATTTGTTAATATTTTGTTGAGGATTTTAACAAGGATTTTAGCTGAAGTTTCATCAGGAACTTCAGCTGCTGCATGTTCATCAGTGATATTGGCCTGTAATTCTCTTTCTTTTTAGTGCCTTTATCTGGTTTTGGAATTAGGTTAATGCTGGCCTCATATAAGAGCTTGGAAGTGTTCCTTCTAATTGGAATTTTTTGAAATAGTTTAAAGACAATAGATTTTAGTTCTGCTTTGAATGTTTGGTAATACTCCCTTGTGAAGTCATCCAGACAAAGGCTTTTGTTTGGAGGAGTTTTTAGAATTGCTTCAATTTCCTCAATTGTTATTGGCCTATTCAACTTTTTTATTCTTCTTGATTCTGTTTTGGCAGATGGTATTTTTCTAAGAATTTGTCCATTTCAACCAGATTGTCCATCTTTTTGCCATATAGTCACTCATATTTTCCTATGATCCTTTATATTTCTGTGGTGACAGTGGTTATGTATCCACTTTCATTTCTGATTTTTATTATGTGAGTCTTCTCTCTTTGTTTCATGATGAGTCTTGCTAAAGGTTAATCCATCATGTTTATCTTTTCAAAGACTTACTCTTGGTTGATTGATCTTTTGTATTATTTTTCTCTATGTCATTTACTTCTCTTCTAATCTTTATTATTTCCTTTCTCCTACTTACTCTGAGCTTCTCTTGTTGTTCTCTTTCTAATTCTTTAAGCTTTAGGGTAAAATAGATTATTTATTTATTTATTTATTTATTTATTTATTTATTTATTTATTTTTTAGGTAGGTCTATGAACTTTTCTCTCAGGACTGCTTTTAATGTGTCCCAGACATTGGGGTTGTTGAATGTTCATTTTAATTTGTTTCCAATGAGTATTCTATTTCTTTTTGATTCCATTGTTAACCATTTCATTGTTTAATAACATGCTATATAACCTCCATTTGTTTGAATGTTTTTGGGTGTTTACTGTAGTTGATATCTAATTTCATTCTATTGTGATCTGAGAAAATGCTTGATATGATTTCAATCTTATTGATCTTCTAGTGATCCATTTTGTATCCTAACATCTGGCCTATCTTTGAGAATGACCCATGTTCACTTTAGAAGAATGTATATTCTGCCACTTTGGGGTGAAATGTTCTATAAATGTCAATCAAATCCATCTGATCCAGTGTGTTATATAAAGGCACTGTTAACTTTTTTTGTCCAGAAGATCTATCCAGTGAAGTCAGTGGGGTGTTGATGTCCCCTACTATGACTGCATTGCTATTAATCTATCCCATAAAGTCCTCCAGAAGGTTTTCCTATATATTTAACTGCTCATATTTTTGGTGCATATTTGTTTACCAGGGTTATAGCTATTTGTTAGATCAATCCCTTTGGTATTATGCAGTGACCTTTATTGTCTCTTCAGATGGTCTTCATTTTGAAGTCTATTTTATCAGATATGAGTATTGCCACCCCAGCTTTTTTTTTTTTTTCATTTCCATTTTCATGGACATTTCCCCCCTCATTCATTCACTCTTATCCCTTGTCTTTTGTTCTGCAGTGGTTCTCTTGTAGACTGCATATAGTTGGGTCATGTTTTTGTATCCATTCAGCCACCCTATGTATTTTAATTGTGGTGACAAACTCCTTTAGCATTTTTTTTTTTTTTTTGGTCTTGGAAGCTCCTTTTTCTTTTTTCTAGGAATGATAGCCTTGCTAGATATAGTAATTTTGCTTTCAGATCCTTGCTTTTCAATTTGCTTGAATATTTCATTTCACTTTTTTCTGGCCTTTAGAGCTTCTGATGATAGCCTTATGGGACCTCTTTTTGTAGGTGAGGAATAGCTTTTCTCTTGCTGCCTTTAGGATTCTTCCCTTGTCTTTAATTTTTGGCTTTTTAATTATGATGTGTCTGGGCATGGGACTGTTTGGGTAGTTATCGCTTGGAATTCTCTGTGCCTCCTGGACTTACGTGATTTTTTTCCTTCACCAGGATAGGGTAGTTTTCTGCCATTATTTCTTAGAAAGAATTCTCTAACCCTTGCTCACTTTCTTCTCCTTCTGGCACACTTATTATGCAACTATTGTTATGTTTCATGTTATCCCACAGCTCCCTTGTGCAGTCTTCTTGTTTTTTAATTTTAATTTTAATATTTTGGTCCTCTGAGTTATTTTTTTTTCTATCCTGTCTTCGTATTCACTGATCCAATCTTTAACTACTCTTAATCTGCTGACTATTTCTTCCACTGTGCTCTTTATTAGTATTATGTTATTCTTCATAGATACTATATCTTTTCTCATGCTATTGAGCATTTTTGCCATCATTATTCTGTACTCTATGTCCAATAAATGTATTTTCTTCATTTCATTTAGTTCTTCTTCTGGAGAATTCTCTTGTTCTTTCATTTGGGATTTGTTTTATTTATCCCTATTTGGGCTGTCTGTTTGGGTTTGTGACTATGTATTAGGTAGATCTGCTATGCCTCCCAATTTCTAGTGCAGCACTGTGTCAAACATTATATCTGACTAATTAGATCAGATAAAGACTCAAAGCCTCCAGAGGCCCATCTGTTCCTATAGACTGGTTATATTCAATCTTGAGTAGCATAATGCAATTTTCCACAGATTAGGTGAGAGGTTTTCCAACAGAATGAGGCAATTGCTTCTGCCTGAAGGCTGATTGTTATTCTCAGTCTGTAAATGATTCTCAGCGTCAGAATCTCCACATAGTGGGGCAAGCATTTTCCTATCAGGTGGGCCAACTGCCTTCCCCCTAGGCAAAAACTGCCTGGATAACAAAGGTCCACCTGAGAAAGATGCCCTTTGCGGCATGAGCGTATGTCTCAGCACAGGAAACTGGTATGTCTGCATTCTGAGCTCTAATCCCCGAACTCCAACCCTGAGCTTCTGCTCACATAGGTACAGTACATTCTTCCATCTTTCTCCTGGAGCCCAAGGCAAGTGGCTTCACAAAAATTTTTTTTGTGTTGTCCCTTTTCAAGAGTGTCTGTATTTCCAGCTATCTCTCCCTGAAAGACAGCAATCCTGCTTCTTTTCACAGCCAGATGTTATGTGGGCACCTTTCTCAGTTCTGGTGCTCTGGGCTGAGAGAGGCAGAGTTCTCATTAGGAAAACCCCCCTCCCCATAGCTGAGATATTCTATGGAACTTAAACTGCTATCTATAGAAACACAACCAGCCCTTTTGTGCCTCTGCACTTCCTACTAGTCTCTCTGTGTTCTCCACTTTCCTTCCTCGGTTACCTGGGTTTGCTCCAACTAGTATTCAGCTAATTATTCAGGATGTTTGGTGTGTTTTTTTTTTAAATTTACTTGTATTTCCAGTTTTTATTTTCCTGGTAGAGTGTCAGTGTAGCATTCACTTATTCCACCACCATTGTCTTTTAGGGAAGATCAATATTTTGAACTATAAGGATTTTTTAATTTGTTCATAGATGTTGTTTTTTAAAGCATTTTTAGGTTCAAACTATGTTGAGCAGAAGTTATAGGGCTTTCCCCTATAACCCGTTCCCTCACACATGAGTAGAGATCTCCATTATTGATTCCAAAACCAATATAGTTTGTTATAATTGATGAACCTACATTGACATTATTTTCACCCAAAGTTCACAATTTACATTAGGGTTCATTATTGTGTTGTACATCCCATGGGACTGCTCATATTTATAATGTTTATCTACCACCATAGTATTATACAGAATAATTTCCCTCCCTCAAGAATTCTCAATGCTCCCTATATTCATTTATCTTTCTCCCATCCTCTGGCAACCATTGATCTATTTACTATCTGTACAGTTTTGCATTCTAAAAAATGTCATATTATTGGCATTACACTAGTCTTTTCACATTGGCTTCTTTCACTTAGTAACATGTTTGAAAGTTTCCTCCATGTCTTTTGAGGGCTTGATAGCTAATTTGTTTTTATTACTGAATAATGTTCTATTGTGTGGTTTTATTATAATTTATTCATCCACTTATCTACTGAAAAAAAAATCTGTTTGCTTCCAAGTTGTGGTATTTATAAATCAAGTTGCTATAAGCATTCTATGTGCAGATTTTTGTATAGATATGTTTTCACATATTGGTGGTAAATACTAAGGAATGTCATTGATAGATGATAAGAGTATGTTTAGTTTTGTAATAAATTACCAAATTGTCTTCTATAGTGGCTGTACCATTTTATTTCTCCATCCTATATAATAAAAGCCTAATATGCTAAGTGTCTGGTTGGTCATCCGTTCAAACAATCAAAACATAATATGCTAATGTATGCTAAGGCCATACAACTGCTTGCTATGACATGCATTGACCACCAGGGGCAGACACTCTGACTGGTAGGTTAGCTTGCTGCTGGAGTCCATCAGATGGAGACTGAGCAAGATGGGCTGGACATGCCCTGGAGCCCTCCTGGAGTCCCTCCCTGGCTGGCCAACCACCTGTGTCCCTCCTTGGCCCCAATAGTGCACCGATGGAGTCCCTCAGCCTGACCTATACTCTCTTGCAATCTGGAACCCCTCAGGGGTTATCAGAGAGCTGGTTTCAGCCTAATCCCGCAGGCCAGGCTGAGAGACCCCATTGGTGCATGAATTCTTGCACTGGGCCTCTTGTAAGTAATAAATGAGAGTCAATGTTGTTCTATGCCCTCAACAGTATTTGGTGGTGCATTGCCCACCCTGGATGTGGCCATTCTAAGAAGTGTGTAGTGGGGATTCAATGTTATTTTAGTTAGCATTTTATTGATGACATGATATAGATCATTTTTATATGCTTATTTACTATCTCTATATTTTATTTGGTAAGGTATTTAGTTAAATATTTGACCCATTTTTAACCGTGTTCTTGTGGAATTTTAAATTTTCTTTGTATATTTTGTAATAAAATTTTTAGCAGATGTGAATTTTGCAAAAAGTTTCACTTTGTGCCTTTTAGTGTTGTTCTCTCACATATTTCACAGTGCTGAGGCTTTGTGTGCATTTTTTTATTTTAATAGAGTCATTTTTATTTATTTATTTTTTATAGATTCTGGTGTTGTACCTAATAAATCATTGTCAAAAGTAAGGTAATCAAGGTTTTTAAATATGTTATTCTAGGCTTTTTATAGTTTTGCATTTTACATTGAAACCTTTGGTCTTATTGAATTAATTTTTGTGAAGAATGTAAGTTGTATCCTCTAAGTTCAATTCTTTTTTCTTTGCATGTGGATGTTTAGTTGTTCCTGCATCTTTTGTTTACTGAATCTTTTCTTCATTGTATTGCCTTTACTCCTTTGTCAAATATTAGATGACAATATTTATGTGGGTTTATTTCTGAGCTCTCTAATCTGTTTAATTGATCTATCTGTCTAGTCTTTTACCAATATCACGCTCTTAATTATTTTAATTTTACAGTATGTCTTGAAGTCAGTCAGTTTCTGTCTTCTAATTTCACTTCTTCTGTTTTGATATTGTGTTAGCTATTCTGGATCTTTAGCCTCTGTGTATAAACTTTTGAATCAGTTTATTGGTATACACAAAATAACTTTGTTGTATTTTTATTGGATGCCATTGGCCCTATACTTCATGTTGAAAAGAACTGATATTGATTTTTTGATATTGTCTTTCTATCTATAAACATAAAACATTTCTTCATTTGTTTATATCTTTCTGAAATCTTTTAACATAATTTTATACTTTTCTTTATATAGATCTTATACATATTTTGTTAGGTTATATTTATGTTACATTTTTGGGATACTTATGTAAATACCATTGTGTTTTTAATTTTAAATTTCACTTGTTCTTTGATAATATATAGCAAAATGATTGACTTTGTATATTAGCTTTGTGTTTGTCAACCTTGAAAGAATTATTTATTAATCTTAACATTTCTGTCAATTCCTTTAGATTTTTGCTTAGATGAATGTATTATCTGTTAACAAAGAAAGTTTATTTATTTCCTCCCAATATGCATACTTTTTGTTTAAATTTTTCTTGTTGGAAATAAATAGTAAGGTCCCTCAGCCCGGCCTGTGCCCTCTTGCAGTCTGGGACCCCTCAGGAGATGTCCACCTGCTGGCATGCCTGGCCAGCCTGGGTGAGGGGCTGATATCTGTTTGTAGGCTGGCCAAGCCCCCCAGTGTGGACCCTCACCCCACTGGGGTGTGGCCATCCTGGATGAGAGTCTGAGGACCATTTTCAGGCTGCCCACAGTCCCTTCAGAGTTCAGGTCCCTACTGGGGTGCCTGGGCAGCCTGGGTGAGGAGCAGAGGGGTGTTTTCAGGCTGCCCACAGTTCCTTTAGGTTTTGGGTCCCTACTGGGGTGCCTGGGCAGCCTGGGTGCTGAGCTGAGGGTCGTTTTCAGGCTTTCAGACTGCCCACAGCTCCCATTGACCCAAAGTCCCAGCAAGGCTGGCTAGAAGCAGGTTTCTGGGGTTTAGTTATCTTCTGTAATTGAAACTGTTGCTTTAAGCCAAGGCCTCGGCAAGTAACGAAGCCTCCTGTTGGCTTCAGCTCCATGGCTTCTATAATTGAAGCAATGTTGCTGTGAGTAGAGAGAGGCCCAGCCAGCCTAGGCAGGCAGTTTCCTCCATCGCTGGTGCAAAGGAAGCCTGCTGTTTTCTTCAGCTCTGAGGCTTTTATAATTAAAACAATGTTGCAACTATGTTGCTGTGAGCAGAGAGAAGCCCAGCTGGCCTAGGCAGACAGTGTGCTCCTGGTGCAATAGATGCCTTCTGTATACTCTAGCTCTGTGACTGCTGGCCTCTATCTTGGCTTGGTTAATTTGCATACAGCCACTCTGATTGGCTGGTGGGCATGGCTTAGGCATCCCATAGAAACGGTAAATTTCAATATTACTCTTTTATTAGATAAGATATATATGTGTGTGTATATATAATATGTATTTATATATGTGTGTGTATATAGATAGATAGATATAGATGATAGATATAGATATAGATATAGATATAGATATAGATATAGATATAGATATAGATATCCCATGTTCAAAGGCTGTTAAATCATGTTGTTTACCCATATCTTCAGAAATAAAAAAAACTTCTACTGTCATGGTAAACAACCTGATTCCCTATTTATCATTTTATAATGGTTTGGTCCTCTAGCAACTTCAGTGTGAAATTATAGCTAATTTGCCTACAAATGTCAGGTGGTCATAATAATCTGGCTTCTCAGTGTGTGTGTGTGTGTGTGTGTATAATTGGATTTCTGCTCCTTTTTTTGTAAGTTTTAACAGTGTGTCTTTTAAGAAATTGGCCTGTTTCACCTAGTTTTTCAAATTTGTGGACTTAAAGTTGTTTATAGTAATTTTGATTACCATTTTAATTTCTATAGTTATATATCCTTTTTTATTTTTATTTTATTGCTAATCCTTTCATGAGGATTTTTTCCCCATTGATTTTTAAAGAGAGTGGAAGAGATAAAGAGAAAGAAAAGGAAAGATACACATCAATCAGTTGCCTCCTGCATGAGTCCCAAGCAGGGTCAAGACAAAACCTGCAACCCTGGTATGTTCCCTTGACTGAAGTTGAACCCATGACCATCCAGTGCACGAGCTGATGCTCTAACCACTGAGAGATATGACCAGGGCTCCTCTTTTATTTTTTATATTAGTAATTTGTGTCCTTTCCCTTTTTTACATTAACTTAGCTATCAGTTTTATTGATGTTTTCAATGAACTAGGCTTTTTAATTTTTTCTCTCCTCATTTCCTGTTTTTATTTTTATCTATTTCTGCTATTATTTATATTTTATCTTTTGTTCTGCTTACTTAGGATTTAATTTGTTTTTATTTCGTATTTCCCTAAAGTTGTAGCTTTGATTACTGATTTTTGATAATTCTTCTTTTCTAAGATGTGCACTTAATGCTTTAAATTTCCCTTTCAGTGCCACTTTTGATACATCCCACAAATTGTAATAAGTTGTTTTCATTTTCATTTACTTCAAACTATTTTTAAATTTATCTTGACATACTTTCTTTGACCCAGGAGTTTTTAAAATTTTGTTGTTTAATTTCTCTGTATTATGGGGTTTTCCAGTTATCTTTCTTTTATGAATCTCTAGTTTAATTCCAGTTTTGTCTGAGAGCAGTCATATGATTTCTCCTTTTTAAATTTGTTAAAGTTTGTTTAATTCTGAAATGTAGTCTATCTTGGTAAATGATTCATGTAAGCTTGAGAATATGTGTTTTGCTATTATTGCGTGAAGTCTATAGGTGTCAATTATATCCCTTTGATTCATGGTAATGCTGAGATTAACAGTGTCCTTCCTGATTTTCTGTCTCTTGGATCCATCCATTTTTTGATAGAGGGGTCTTGAAGTTTTCAACTATAACAGTGAATTTATCTAATTATTCTTGCAGTTTTATTAGTTTTTCCCTCAAATAGTTTAACAACATTGTTAAACTTATGCATGTTAAGAATTTTTATGTCTTCTTTGATAATTGACTTTTTTAATGGTAAGATCTTTTTTTATTCCTTACTTTGAATTCTTCTCTAAAATTAATACATCTGCTTTTATTTCTTGCTTTTAATTTTTTTTTGTTAGTTGACATCCAATATTATATTACTTTCAAGTGTACAATATTATGATTAGAAATTATATAACTTACAAAATGCTCAATCTAATAAGTCTAGCATGCCTCAGGCACCATGCATGTCTATTACAATACTAGGGGCCCAGTGCACAAAAATGTGTGCACTTGGGAGGTCCCTCAGCCCGGCCTGTGCCCTCTCGCAGTCTGGGACCCCTCAGGGGATGTCCACCTGCTGCCATGCCTGGGAAGCCTGGGTAAGGGGCTGTTTGCAGGCTGGCCAACCCTCCCAGTGGGGACCCTCACCCTGTAGGGGTGTGGCCAGCCTGGATGATGGGCTGAGGACCATTTTCAGGCTGTCCACAGTCCCTTCAGGGTTCGGGTCCCTGCTGGGGCACCTGGCCAGCCTGGGTGTGGGGCTAAGGGGCATTTTCAGGCATTCAGGCTGCCCACAGCTCCCATTGACCCAATGTCCCAGCAAGGCTGGCTGGAAGCAGGTTCTGGGGTTTATTTATCTTCTATAATTGAAACACTGTTGCTTTAAGCCAAGCCCTAGGCAGGTAACAAATCCTCCTGTTGGCTTCAGCTCCGTGGCTTCTATAATTGAAACAATGTTGCCTTAGTAGAGGCCCAGCCAGCTTATGCAGGCAGTTTCCTCCATCGCTGGTGCAATGGAAGCCTCCTGTTTGCTTCAGCTCTGTGGCTTCTATAATTGCAACTATGTTGCTTTGAGCAGAGAGAGGCCCAGCTGGCCTAGGCAAACAGTTTACTCCTGGTGCAACGGAAGCCTCCTGTTTGATCTAGCTCCATGGTGGTTGGCCTCCATCTTGGCTGGGTTAATTTGCATACAGCCTCTCTGATTGGCTGGTGGGCATGGCTTAGGTGTCCTGGAGAAATGGTCAATTTCAATATTACTCTTTTATTAGAGTAGATTATTGACTACATTTCTTATCTTGATTTTTTCTAATTAGGGTTAGCATGGTATAATTTTCTCCATATAATTATTTTAATTTATTTGTGCTTTTATATTGAAAGTGAGTTTCTTTTACACAGCATATAACGTCTTTATTTTTCATGATTATTGATTTGAGAAAGAGATAAAGAAAAACATTGATTTCTTGTTCCACTTTTTTATGCATTCATTGGCTGATTCTTGTATGTTCCCTGACTGGGTATCAAACCCACAACCTTGGAGTATCTGAATTACGCTCTAACCAACTGATTTACCCTGCCAGGGCCTGGCCCTTATTTTTTAAAATCTACTTCGATAATCTCTGTCTTTTAATGACTGCATTTAACCCATTGACATTCAAAGTAATTATTGATATAGCTGCATTAATATATACCATATTTCTAATAATTTTTTATATTTTCTCTTGTTCATTGTTTCTATTTTTGTCTTCCATTATTATTCTACCCTTTGTGATTTTAGTTGAGCATGTTATATTATTCTATTTTTTTCTCTTTTCTTTGAAAATCAGTTGTGCTGCTTTTCTCCTCTTTTTTGAATGTGCAAGAGTTTACAATATACATTTAAAACTAATCCAAGTTCCTTCTAGTAAGACTATACCTCTTCATAGGTAGTATGAGTAATTTATAATAACAAAATAATTCTAATTCCTTCCTCTTATCCCTGGCATCATTGTTGTCATTTATTTCACTTACATATAAGCATACATAAGCATGTGATATATGCATAAATATATATAATCAAACATATTACTGGCATTATTAATTTGCACAAACTATTATCTGTGAGATGAGGTAAGAATAAGAAAAATAAAAATATTTTATTTTGTTTTTACTTATTCATTCTTCAGTAATATTCCTTGCTTTATATAGATCTTAGTTTCTGAACTATATTTTTTCTTTTTAAAGCTCTTCTTTTGACATTTCTTACAATATAGATATACTGCCAACAAATTCCCTCAGTTTTTGTTTGAGAATAAATTGATCTTTCATCATTTTTGAAGGATTATTTCATATGGTACAGAATTCTAGATTAGAGTTTTGTGTGTGTGCTTGTTTTCATTCAATACATGGAGTTTTTCTTTAATATTTATGGTTGGAACCTGGTTGAGCTTCTGGAGGAAAATCTCACAATATTGCTCCTTCTCAGTAGTATGCCTGGTTCCTTCTGGAGGTTTAACTCTTAGAGTTACCCATCGTAAGTGTCCAGCAATTTGTCAGTTAAGGTTCAGGTTTTCCTGCCTTGGCACTGGTTCCAGAGGTGGATTTCTGCTCCTGAGTCTCTGCTCAGCTAAGTCATGGTTCCGTGTACTCACCTGTCTGTGAGTCAGATCTCTGGGGCAGTAGTTTACCGTGTGTCTTCCTCTCTCTTAAGGATTCACGAAGACTTGCTAACTTTTCATTCTTCACACATTTTTACTTATTGTTGGGATGGAAGGCAATTTCCAAGACTCTTGTGTGCAAAGCTGAAATGGTAAGTCCTCTTCAGCTTTGTTTTTAAGTCAACTTTCCTTCCACTGGCTCCTTCGCTGGAGTAGAAATCAAGAATCAAAGATGCATATATGACTAATATATGTTAGGTTCTTCTCTAAGTGCATATCTATATGTATGTCTACATCATCGATATTTACACATGGAATTTTATTTCTACTATACCATCCTAGACAGAGACTTGGTATTTTCATATGCTCAACTAATAAAGGGGGTACAATGTTGTCCAAGTTGTTCTTGCTTAAAAAATAGTTTCGATTGATACTTGTGAAAATTGGTATATTGTTAAAATTACCTGTATAATATTTTAAGATGATTTCTTGGTCCAATGGAAAATGTGTTTAATGGAGATCCTTGCAGATGAAATTATGAATTCTGTAATTTAAATTTTTCTCATGTGTTTTAGACAATCACCCATATTTATATGAGTGAGAGCTGAAGATCTTTCTGTTTATATAATTTAATAATTTTATGAAACAATATTGCTGACCCATCTCTGATAAAAAAAAAAAAAACGAGATTAAATTTCAATGCAAGAAAGAAACAGGAAAGTAAAATAGGAAGGCAATTACAGCTAAATAGAAAATTATCTTGATAAAGAAACGATCAGAAAGTTAGATTAACTGAACTCTTTTGCATTGTGCCAAGCACAGTTATTCTCTTACACTTGCTATAAAACAGTTACTTTATTTTGCCCATGGCCAGATAGTGGTAGAATAAAGTGACCTTTTTTCATTTCTTACATTGTCTATATCTTTTATTCTATACTAGAGGCCTGGTGCACAAAAATTTGTGCACTCGGGGGAGGGGCATCCCTCAGCCTGGCCTGTGCCATCTAGCAATCTGGGACCCCTCGGGAGATGTCCATCTGCTGGCTTAGGCCCGCTCCCCGGGGGATCAGGTCTAAGCTGGCAACCAGATACCACTCTGGCAGCCTGGGGGCCCTCGGGGGATGTCCACTTGCCAGTGGGGAGCAGGCCTAAGCTGGAGTTGACATCCTTAGCGCTGCTGAGGAGGCGGGAGAGTCTCCCACCACCACTGCTGTGCTGGCATCTGGCAGCCTGGCTTGTGGCTGAGCAGAGATCCCCCTGTGGGAGTGCACTGACCACCGGGGGGCAGCTCCTACATTGAGTGTCTGCCCCCTGGTGGTCAGTGTGTGTCATAGTGACCAGTCATTCCCAGTGGTTCTGCTATTAGGGACAATTTGCATAGTACCCTTTTATTATAAAGGATAGAGGCCTGGTGCACGGGTGGGTGCCAGGTGGTTTGCCCTGAAGGGTGTCCCGAATCAGGGTAGGGGTCCCACTGGGGTGCCTAGCCAGCCTGGGTGAGTGGCTGATGGCTGTTTTCAGGATGGCCATATCCCCTTCAAGGTGGGGGGTGCTGCTGGGATACCTGGCCAGCGTGGGTGAGGGGCTGATGGTTGTTTGCACTGAGCCTGGGTGGAAAATGGTATCTGGATTTATTTAACTTCTAAAGTTGAAACTTTGTTGTTTTAACTGGAGCCCAAGTCAGGTTCCCCTGACAACCCAGTCTTCCACCGATTCCTTGAGCTCAAGGTTGGAAGCAGATATCAGGGGTTTATTTATCTTCTATAATTGAAACTCCGTTGCCTTGAGCGGAAGCCACAACCAACCTAGGCAGACAGGAACCTTAGCTTCCTCCATTGCTGGGCAAGCCTCTTGCTTGTTCCAGCTCCGTGGCTGCCAGCCGCCATCTTGGCTGGGTTAACTTGCATGTAGTCGCTCTGATTGGTTGGTGGGCATGGAAATTTGGTTGGTGGGCATGGCTTAGGTGTAGTGGAGTGAGATCAATTTGCATATTACTCTTTTATTAGAATTGATACTCTACCCTCCATAATGTGTGTAGTTTCCAAATACACTTGTGGTGAATTTTAAAACATATTCTACAAGGGATCTAAGAAAGCTTTTAGTAAATTTAACATTATGTACAAAAAATAATAATAAACACATAGTACATAAATATTAACCCCAAATGGATTAAGAAATTAAATGTCAGAAAAATCTAGGTGAATGTCTTTTTAACTTCTGGGTAGAGAACAATTTTATAAGTAAAATAAAAAAGTGCTAGCCATCAAAAAAGTTGGGAAATTTGAATATTCCAAAAACATTTTCTAATCATCTTAAGGTACATAATAAAAATGAAAAGTTAAACTACAAATATCCAGAAGGTATTTACAATATTAATATAATAACCAATGTTAATATGATTAACATTCAAACTATATAAGAAGCTAAGTATATCAATATTATTAAAGTAAATAACTCAGAACAATATTAATATTTTATAGAAAAAAATATATAATTTTTCAGTAAATTTGTGATATTAACCTCACCAGGAATTTGGGGAAAAATTAAGACTATGATAATCTATTATTTTACCAGTTGCTCAATTGGCAAAAATCAAAACATCTTAAAAATCCAAATGTTGCAAAGGTTTTGAATCATATTAGAGCCTCTAATAATTGCTATTAGGAGTATTACAAATCAAGAAATTTGACATTATTTTACAAATCCACTTACCTTAACATCAGGCAGGACCAATCTTAATTATATACCCAAGGCTTACCAATCTTTACAAGAAAGTGTGTGCAAGAATGCTTACAGCAGCAAAAACTGGGCACCAACTAAATATCAATAGTGAGGACAACAGATAAACTTTTTATTCCCTGAATAAATTATATTACAATTAAACGGAATAAGCTACTGTGACATATAACAAGGCAAACAAGTCATTGAAAATACTTTTGAGGGAAAAAATGATGAGTACTAGAAAATTATTATCTACACTAATAAAAGAGGAACGTGCAAATTGGTGTCACTCCCCTACACCCCAAGCTACCCCCATCAGTCAATCAGCAACTATATGCAAATCAATGTAACTAAGATGGCAGCTGGCAGCCACAGAGCTGGAGCAAGCAGGAGGCTTGGTGCCCCTGTGATGGAGGAAGCCAAGCTTCCTGCCTGCCCTGGCTGGTTGTGGCATCCACTCAAGGCACAAAGTTTCAATTATAGAAGATAAATAAATCCCAGATACCTGCTTCCAGCCAGCCTCACTGGGAGTTTGGATCAATGGGGGCTGTGGCTAGCCTGCAAACACCATCAGCCCCTCACCCAGGATGGCCACATCCTCATGGAGTGAGGGTTCCTGCTGTGAGCTTGGCCAGCCTGCAAACATCCATCAGCCACTCACCTAGGCTGGCCACACCCTCATGGGGTGAGGGTCCCTGCTGGGGGGGTTGGCCAGCCTAAAAACGGCCCTCAGCCCTCACCCAGGCTGGCCAGGCACCCCAGGGCAGACCCCCACCCTGAAGGGGATATGGCTAGCCTGCAAATAGCCATCAGTCACTCACTTAGGCTGACTACGCACCCCAGTGGGGACCCCCACCCTAAAGAGACTGTGGCCAACCTGCAAACAGCCATCTGCCCCTCACCCAGGGAGCCTCTCCCGCCTCCTCAGCAGTGCTGAGGATGTCCGTCTGCAGCTTAGGCCTGCTCCCGGCTGGCAAGTGGACATCCTCCAAGGGCTCCCTGGTTTGCCAGAGGGATGTCTTATTGCCAGCTCACGCCCAATCCCTTGGGGATTGGGCCTAAGCCACCAGGTGGACATCCCCCGAGGGAACCCAGACTGTGAGAGGGCACAGGCTGGACTGAGGGACCTCCCTGAGTGTACAAATTTTTGTGTACCAGGCTTCTAGTAAAGTATATTTTTAAAAGTATTGTGTATAGCCCTGGCCAGTTTGGCTCAGTGGATAGGGTGTCAGCTTGTGGACTGAGGGGTCCCAGGTTCTATTCCAGTCAGGGGCATGTACCTTGGTTGGGCACATCCCTAGTAGGAGGTGTGCAGGAGGCAGCTAAACGATGTTTCTCTCTCAACGCTATTTCTTACTCTCTATCCCTCTCCCTTCCTCTCTGTAATAAAATCAATAAAATATATACATATTTTAAAAAGTATGGTGTGTAAACAAGCAACACTAAATTATATATTTCCTCATGTTCTAGTGAACAAGGAATAAAATACAATTTATTTTATCCCTCACAAATATAACCTATATGCTAGTGGAGCTAGACCTAGAAATCTATAAAGACTCACATTTGAAAGAAAGAGAAACAGGAGCCACATAATTATTATTTTCATTATCCATGAAAATGCTATAATCCTCCCAGGAAGGTGTTAGGACAGCTCTCTGACCTCACATTGAACCCGGGTTTGTGTGGGGGCCTGTCTAGAATGTGCAGCACATTCAAGGCCACTCTGAGCATAGAAATCCAAATCAAAGTGTTCAAGGACACTTTGCTATGCAGAGGTGCAAAAACAAGGACCCAGCATGCTATACACTGCACAGATGTGTCCTTCTGTGACCCAAGAGACTAAGATCACTATCTGACAAGAAGCCTCATTTGTCTAAGTGAAAGTGTGTTCCCAACCAGCCAGTGAGAGGTTGCTTGATTGGGCTCCTGTGTTTGTAATGACCCCAGTATAGCTCCTAGGTTGAGGGCTGCATTGCAGGGAAGATGTATTACTGACCAACTGGTGCTGGCTGTTTTTGCTTGCTATGTATTCTGTATTTATTACTGTATTAGGGAAGACTGCTTTGCAGGACTGTTTTGTCTGATGGCTCCTTGTTAGCAATGGCTACTTGGGCTACAACAAAGACTTTCTGAATAGATAAGTAGATATTTACATACATACATACATACATACATACATATAATGATCTATCCATACTTATATTTATACAGTACTAGAGGCCCGGTGCATGAAATTTGTGCACGGTGAAGTGGGGAAAAGGGGACAGGTGGAGAGATCCCTCAGCCCGATCTACACCCTCTTCAATCGGGAGCCCTCAGGGGATGTGTTACTGATGGCTTGGGCCCACTCCACATGATTGTCTGCTCTTTGCGGGGCCTGTCTGCTCCATACCACAGGGATAAGCAAGAAGGCCCTGCTGGGTGCTGCCTGCCAGCCTATTGCCTGCTCTCCCTGCTTGCCCCACTTGCCTTCTCCCCAGTCGACGCAGCCACCGCCCAGCAGGCCCTGCTGGGTGTCTGCCTGCGGGTGCCCATTGCTTGCTCCCTGGTTGCCACTGCCACTGCCCAGCAGGCCCTGTTGGGTGCTGCCTGTGGGTCCCCATTGATGGCTTCCTGGTCACCTCACTTACCTGCCTCCTCTGCCCAGCAGGCCCTGCTGTGTGCTGCCTGTGGTCCAATCCCCCTTCACCCCAGCCACTGCCCAGCAGGGCCTGCTGGGTGCTGCCTGCATTTTCAATTTCTTGCTCCCCCTTCACTGCAACCACTTTCCAGCAGGCCCTCCTGGGTGCTGCCTGTGGGTTCCAATTGCTTGCTCCCTCATTGCTGCAGCAGTACTCACTGGTCACTATGGAAACCTCCCAGCAGGCCCTACTGGGTGCTTCCTGAGGGTTTGATTGCCTGCTCCCCATTGCCACTGCCACCACCACTGCCACCGCCCAGCAGGCCCTGCTCAGTGCTGCCCACAGGCCCAACTGCCTGCTGGGCTCACGTTGCCAGGGTGACGCTGTCAGTGTCCTCCCAGCCACTATGGGCATGGCCATCTTTGTCACAGAGTGATGACTAATTTGCATATTACTCTTTATTAGATAAGATATGTATATACTGTACAGTTATATACATACATACATACATACATACATACATACATAATATAATGATACATACATACATAAATTGGTAAAAATATTGTGATATCTCTATCTATCTTTATTTTATTTTTATTTTTTTTAAATCTTCACACAAAAACATTTTACCATTGCTTTTAAATACAGTGGAAGGAACAGAGGGAGGGGGATAGAGAGAGAGAAACATCGATGCAAGAAAGACACATTGATTGACTGCTTCCCACACACACCCTGACCAGGGCCAGAACAAACCCACATCCCAAATATGCGCCATTGATGTTGAATCGAACCACAACCTTTCAGTGCATGGTCTGACACTCTAACCATTCAGCAACACAGGTCAAAGCCATCTTTCTTTATATACTAGGGACCTGGCGCACAAATATTTGTGCACTGGGGGTGGGTTCCTCAGCCCAACCTGCACCCTCTCCAATCTGGGAGCCCTCAGGGGAGCCCTCTCTAATCCGGGAGTTTCTGTCTGTCTTTGCAATCATATGAGCAAATTATCTGAGACCCCCCCGCCCCAACCCAGTTTGGTTTGTTGCTCACAGAATAATAGTGGCTTTTTTTTTCTTTACTTCGTTGGTGGAGATTTCCTGGAAGTTTTAGGATATCTTCCCTTTAATTTTTCCTAGACACTCTGATTTTACTTATGTCTCTCATCTTTGCTTTCCCTCCATCCCCCACCACAACAGTAACTTGCTCTAGGCTCACTTTGCTCTAGTGTCTAGGAGATCCATCTGCCACCAGAACTATGATTCCCAGCATTCCTGGTGCTCCCCATGCTCTGGGCTTCTGCTTCAGGTCCTGGAGCTGCCACCAGAACTACTATTCCCAAAATTCCTGGTGCTCCCCCTGCTCTTGGTTTTTCCTTTCTGCACTGTCTCTGTCCATGGCCTCCCACTCTGCCAAGTCCTCCAAGCTGCCAGCTCTCTCTCTCTGCTATTTGTCTGGCAGCCTGGGGAGCCAAGTTCCCCAAGCTGTTCCACTCTCTGCAGGCCCTCCTGCTTTGCTCTCTGCCTAGTGGCTTGGGGGAGTGACCAAGGAAGCCACGTCTCCCTAAGCCTCTGGTTATCCTGCTCTACTCTCCACCTGGTGCCTGTGAATGCAAATTAATCCACCATCTTTGTTGGGTTAATTTACATACTTGCTCTTGATTGGCTGGTGAGTGTAGCAGAGGGATGGTCAATTTACATGTTTCTTTTTTATTATATAGGATAATCTTTCATATTCTCTGGCTCCTCTATACCCTCTTCAGCAAAGTCTGCCTGGAGCCTATCTGGCTTGGGTGATATTATCAAAAGACTATTATTTGCAATGTGGTTAGGTCTTTCAAAGGAACTTTGTTACTCAAAGGTTTTTTTCACTCTTATTTTTCAGTTTTATGTCTAATAACATTTGCCTTTTATAACCAGTTTTGATCTCACATTTAACCCACATAAGTGTCTGTAGACAAGAGCAGCAGACCTTCCTCACATGCCACGCATACTTATAAAAAAAAATGCTTTTCCTAAGTGGCAGCTCTGGCCAACTTTAAAATTATTTTTCATGAGAATTTTTAGCTAAAAATATTCAGGAATATCTGAATTGTGAGTAATGTATTTATTTTTATAATATTCATTGCAAATTGATTTTTTAAATTAAATTCAAAATACAGTGTCATGTGGAGACGGTTTCCATTTTGGATGTGTGCCAGATAACTGATTAAGGCTCTCTACTATTTTTTATTTTTGCTCATGAACCAGCCAATTTTTAAAGCTTATTTCTTATTTCTCATATCTTACTAAATGCAACCAATTAAGTTATCAATTATCCAACTAAAAGTCTGTTTTTCAAACTCTTGTACTAAAGCCATAGCCTCAGTAGACCCTGACTTGTTTTCTCAGGTACTAAATTTTCTGCAACTTTGTAACATGAGATTGCATCTTTTTCGCCTCTGATGTTGGTTTTCCTGCCACTCTACCACCAAGTTCCACAGTTAAGGCTTTCTATGGTGGAACCCCACTTAAATCTGAATTTATATATTAGTTATGATTATGCTAGGTACTATAACATATATAGCCTAAATATCTGTGACTTAACAAAACGATAGTTTATTTAAATGTTCTTTTAAAAAATTATTGATTTTTAGAAAGAAAGGAGAAGAGAGAGGGGCATTGGGGAAAGAGGTCAGTTTTTTTTTGTTGTTGTTCCACTGATTTGTGCATTCATTGGTTGCTTCTTGTATGTGCCCTGACCGGAGACTGATGCACAACATTGGCATATGGGACAATGCTCTAAGCCACTCAGCTACCTGGCCAGGATGAAAATAAGTTTTCTTGGTAGAGATTTGGTTCTGCCTTAAGTTCTAATTTGGAAACCAGCCTCCTAATGACTTCCACCTTTGCAGGAGGAGGGGGAGAGTAGTAAGGGTTTCATGTGGAGTTTCTTTAGTCCATTTGTGAAAGGGGGACAGTCAATTTTCCATTTATATTGATTACATGGAGCCCATGCACATTCATTCAAATTAAAGGCAGTTGGGAAATAGTCCACGTCATAGAAGAATTATGCTCGATAAATACTCAGCTAGTCATTGTCACATATTTTCATTGTAGACTTATTTTTATTTTCTCACCATTAGACAATGAACTTCTGGGAATAGATCTATATCTTTCTCATCTTTATATTCCCACAAGTATCACTACTGGGACCTGAAAACCATTAAATAAATGTTTAATCAATGATCCTCATTCGTTGTAAACATAATCACAGTAATGATGGAAACCACAATTGAAGCACTGTTTGAAAATGCAAGTGTATAAGAAAGTCCTGCAGACTAAAACTGTTATCATACATACACACTGTATAATCTTTCTGACCCACACAATGAAACAATTAAATGAGATTAAATAAGAAGTGATATTTTGTGATGGGTTAAATGTAACTTTGCTCTCTAGCCTCCTCTAACCTGCTTGAACAATGAGGAAAATAACCTTAGCCGTCTGACCCTGTAGGCCAGAGACTAGATACGCCCATGGTCTCATGCCATGCCAGGTGCATTTTTTAATTGAATAGAACTGTGTTGTTTTCAACGCCAGCAACAAGATAACTAAAAACGAGTTAAAAGTCAGTGGGAAATTTTCAAGTCTGTTTTCCCAGCCGAGCCCCCAGTTACAGTTCTCTGTAAACTGACAAGATATCAAGTCAAGGCCCTGATTACGTTTGTGGTTTCTGTGAATAAAAGCTTGTCTAGCACAAAAGTCGGGACTATTTGAGGCGAAGGGCTCCTTGCATGGAGTTGCCTTTATAGTCTGCTGATCAGCGCAATAAATCTTCACTTGCTGCTTAATTAGAGTCAGTGGTCTTATTCTCGCGAATGTTGGTCCACAACAATTTTCACCTTTCAAACATTTTTATTATAAAATAAAACACATATACAGAAAAGCATAGACATTGCACAGCTATCACACAGATTAAGAAATCTGACAGCTACCTCTTGAGACCCTCCATGTGCTCTATCCAGATTATTAATCCTTCCCCATAAATTAGCCACTATTTAATTTCTATTGTAATGATTTTGCTGTTTCTTTAGCTTTAGTATCTGTCAGTACATACCTAGGCACATAGTTTAGTCTTGTCATTTTTTTACTTAAAATATATGTTTATTCCACAAGCTCTCTTCTATCTTTTCATTTATTTTATAATTTATGTACAGAAGAACCAAGGTCATTTGATCTGTAAAGTTTCTCAGGTCCGGATTTTGCTGATTGCATATCCATGGTGTGGTTCAGCTATTTCTGTGTTTTGTATTTCCTGTACAGCTCTATTCTGATGCTTTAGCCATTTCAGGGTCAATCTTCTTGGCAAGACTATACAATGTGTGTATCCTCTTATCACGAGATACACAATGTCTGATTGTCTCCTTTTTTGTGAAGTTACTAAGTGGTGATTCCCACACAGTCCATTAAAATTATCCAGGATTACAAACTGAGTATATTCTCATTCTAACACTGTTTGCCATTCATTAGTAGAAACATTTTTATAAGGAGACACTTTTCCCTCTCTAGTTCCCTGTGATACATTGTGGGGGTAAGGGGAAGAGGTCAACCAAAGGATTTTTATGCATGCATATAAGCATAACCAATGGACACAGACACCAGGAGGGTGAGGGCATGAACGGAGTGATATACCCTCACCCTCCTTAATCAATAAAGAAAATAAAAATTAAAAAGTCAGAATGCATGCTTGAGTATTTTTCAAAAATGCTTATTTTGCCCTCTACTACCCTCTGAAAATGTGAAATTATTTTTAGGCACATAAAGAACTCATGGTTTAAAACATACTTAAAAATTTCAATTCGTTAAAATTATTATCTTATTTGTAACTCAAATTGCCTCATCTTTGGACAGTAGGACCTGAAAAAATTGGTTTTGTGTACTTTGAAATGACTTCAGTAGTGTTAACTGGTGGTAGTTGGCGCTAATTCAATGCCAAGGGTGAAGAAGGAAGCTTTATTCAGTTCAAAACAGCTTAATTGTGATAGAGCACAGCTGTGAAAACAGCACAACTAGAAAGCTCTGCCATGGTCTGTCAGCTCCATGAAAACCCACTTTCCACTAGCTTGCACCACTCTGCTCTGGGGGACAGCGTCCACATTCCAGCTCAGCCGGGGAGACACAGGCTCCAGTCTTCCTTGGAAAGGGAAAATATGTTCTCAGAACCGCAGGGGAGCTGGCTGCTGTAGACAGGATTCCTGCCTCTGTTCCCATATTGGTCTGTCCTCATGTAAATAAGAACTCCAAATTCTTGCTCTTTGATTGGTCCAAAGGGCACTGTCCTGATTGGTCAGAATAGAGCCCCTCTGCTTGGCCAGAGCTACACTGCTCCAAGTGGATGGGGAAAGCCTTAGTCTTATTGGTTGATACAGGATTCTAGGCACTCCTTTATAGGGTGACTCAGCTGGCTGAAACATAGTGCAAGCAGGTAGTTCAGTGCAGAGGCAGGTAGTTTAGCACTGCTCTTCTATGAAATGCAGTTTTCTAACTGGATTTCTTTTACTACCAGGAGCCCTTCTTAGTAGGTGTCTTTTTTTCTCATGTTTACAGTAGTCTTTGACAGCTTTATTTTTATTTGGTAAGATGGAATATATTTTAGGCTTCTCTTGCATATATTTTTTTCTAGACATTTGTGTAGGCAAAACGCTTCCACATCCTGCTTGCTTTGAGTAGAATTGGCATTTCTTGGCACTAGGGATGCTTATTGCTACTGAGATAACCTTTGCATGTATGAGTTTTCAATGGTCAGTCATGATCAACACATGCACACACACACACACTTTAAGATAAAATGTCTCTGACTGAGACCTCCCATGCAAATATAGGGACCACAAAATTTTTAATTCACTTCTATATTGTATTTTCATTTTTTATACACAGTTCATTTTCAAGGATGTGGAGTATGGCAGAATCATTACTCATTTGTTTTAGCTAGTAATACTAACACAGAAGCCTTAGAAAAATATTATTAATGTTATCACCACATATATTACTGAATATAGGTAGAATATGCTCTTCCCACTCTCACTCTAGTTTATATATTTACTATATTTTACATTGTTTTATCATATAGCAATTGCATATGATATACTGTCCCTTATAACCTCACTTAGTCTTAGATCTGCAGATAATTATATAATTAATGCTCACCAGTTCTTGTGCCAATGTTTTTCTAGTTTTGGGTGTTTTATGTATCACGTTATCTAATACAATTTTTAGGGAGGAATCAGAAAAATATATTCACTGAGTTCTTACTTATAACACTTTGTCTTTATATTTTTAACTTACAATTTCATTTTTTAGACTCTAAAAAATTGTCTCACAAGTACCTTCTTTCTTAAATAGGTAAAGTGTAATTGGAAGGTACACATTCCTGTCTCCAATCTGGGCAGCCCATGTTGTACACAAAAAGAAATTGAGAATCAATTGTTGTGATTCACTAAACATCACACAGCTGGATCTTTAATGAAGGCACTAAAACCAGAAGTAACATTAACAGAGGTCACATTAATCTTTAATTAATAAGCATGGGAATATTGGGCAAATTACAAACTTTGATCATTAATTTCTTACCCACTATATCTGTAGCCAACAAGGTCTATTTTACATTCTAGATCTATTGCTTTTTAAAATTTAATATTTGGCAAGTAGTACACCACCTGAGCTACAGATTAATCTCTGTAAAATGGCAATGATAACATCTGTTCAATCCCCAATTTTAAAGATAAGGGTTCTAGAACACAGCAGAATCTCAGTGACTGATCGTTTTGCTCTCTCTATATAACACAATCCTTTTCATAGTCTAACTTTAAGTCACAGGTTAATAGCCTATCTATTGGCTTGATTCTGGAAAAAAAGTTTCTGTCTGTTAATCATCTTATTTCTTAGCAAAAAAAAATTATTTCCTAACTCTATTTTATACATTATGTGTTCATAGAAATATAGACATCTGAAATGGTATTCATTCCTCTGAATGATGCCCTCCCACACTGCCCTAATGGCCATGTCTTTGGCATATGTATTTGCAAACTAGCTGCATACCTGATTCCATTGTCTTGTCAAACTGTGATTTCTTCCTTTTCTGAATTTTCTATTTCATAAGCATTTTTCCAAGAAAATGCCTCCATTTCCACATACTCTTTAGCTGAGATTTTCATTGGGATCAGAGTGATTTGGAGAGATAGGCTTTTCATTAAAATTTTATAATTTTATTCTAATTAAAATAATAGGATACTCACATTATCATGATATGAGGGAAATTATGGGACAATCTGTATTAAACCATTGAAATACATGTCCTTCATTGGTTAGTTAACCTCATTGGTTAAAATAAGAAAGGAAAGGACCGTGACAAAGGAAGCCCTTATTATAAGTTGAACAATGGTTTTAAAATGGAAGAAAAGAGAGAAGTCTCAGCCTCTGATCCAAGTATCTGTTGATCTTACAGGCAAAGGCCACACAGGCAAACAGCTAATGTTGCACAACATGACTAGTTACGGCGTGTGGAGGAAACTGTCTATATTTCCTTTTACTCACCCCTCTCAATTCAAGTGTCCTGAAGCATTTAAAGCCAACACATCCTCATTCATCTTGCTTCTGTCCTGTTAAAAATTCTTCCATTACATGGAAGTAAATAAATTCATTAAACAGAAATTGGTTCATTCATGGCAGAACTTTTGAAAAACTAGCTATAGTCAATAAGCTTAGAATTGTTTTTCCCAACACTATGCTTCCCTGTGTTAATAAAAGTCTTCCAATCAATTGAGCTCATACAACCAAATACTGCCGGTCAACCTAAAGGTCTGTTTTATATGAAATGTTAAAAAAATGGTGAAGATGGAAAAATAAATAGATGAATTTCCCCCTACTCCTAGTTATTTCATGCATATTCATAATGATTGCTTACTAAGAACTTATCTTTATTTGACTTTTATAAGTAGAATGAAGTTAATAAGGTATGTTGATCAAAGCAATTG
This sequence comes from Murina feae, assembly GCA_004026665.1. Lineage (NCBI taxonomy): Eukaryota > Metazoa > Chordata > Mammalia > Chiroptera > Vespertilionidae > Murina > Murina feae. Next base: position 29,306 of record PVJC01014571.1, read on the forward strand.
TTCAGACACCATATTTATAACTTCCAACTGTTTACTAGGTGACAATCTAGGTCTTTAAGAATGAGTTGGAAAAAAATTTTTGTCAAAGCATAAAATTATGGTAAAACACAATAGTGTCAAGACACTAAAACTTTTGAGATAGAAGTAGTATTTTTTTTCCACTTTTTCAAGGGAATTCTCCTGTCAGAATTTCCAAGGACTTCAAACTCAATATTATATCTCAATTCCACAAAAGTTGATGATATATATCTACTCTAATAAAAGTGTAATATTGAAATTGACTGTTTCTCTGGTATGCCTAAGCCATGCCCACCAGCCAATCAGAGCGACTGTATGCAAATTTGCCCAGCCAAGATGCCAGAATCTGCCTGCCCCAGGATCCTGGCCACAGCTGCAGGCAGGAGAAGCAAGCCCACACTGCAGTCCAGGGGAGACAAAAGCTGTGCCATTGGTGGGTCCCTGAATGGAGGAGTGGATGGTCCAGAGGTAGAGGTGCTCCTGCTTTGCAGCTGCAGGGCCTGGGCTGCATGGGCAGCTGACCCCTGGCTGGGGCTGAGCCCTGAGATGGGGGTTAACAGGCCCTCCCCATGGAAGCTTTAAGGAAGGAAAGAGGGCTGCTCCCTCTCTCTCTCTCTCACACACCCCCTCGTGGGCCCCCTCTCTCGCTGGCTCCATTTTCTCTACCACAGGGGCAGTGGTCTCCTGTGAGAGGTCTCCCTTCAGAGCTGGGGTGAACCCCCAGGGGATCCAGGAGATGGAGATATGGGTAGGGGGTGGGTCTGAGGGAGCAGTAACCTGGAAGAGTTTTGGGGAAAGTAACCAGGTGGGGGAGGGGTGGAACAGGAGGGAGGGAAGAACTTTATAAGAGTGAGTGGACAGCAGAGTTAAAAAAAGAGGATGTATGAGTGAACTGTAGGGCCTATAGTGAAAAGCAAGTATAGTTGTGTACTGGAGACAGATTTTAAAAGTAGAAGTCAGATAAGAAAAAAAGATAAATGATAGTGGATAATTAGACAGGTAGATAGATAGTTATTAAAACAGTGTCAGTAAGTATAGAAGAATGTATGGCAAAGGTAGGATGAGAGAAAAAGAAGGAGGGAAGAAAAGTTATAAAGGGGGAGCTGGTAGAGCTTAAAAGGAGAATGGGAAGAAAGAGGGCATGGGGGGAGCAAAGCAGGTCAGAGGGAGGAGTGAAGAAAAAAATTAAGGTGGGAAGGAAGGGAAAGGGGTGAGTGGGCAAGGGTAAAGATAAAGGAAAGAAGGAATGTGGGAAGGGAAGGAGGGTAGTAGAAAAATGGGAAGAATGATGATGGAACAGAAGTAGAAAATGAGGAAAGAAAAGTTTATAAATGATGAGTCAGTAGGAAAAGTGTTACATAAAGGAGAAAAATTGTGTGAGAGGGAGAAGCCAATAAGGAAGTCAAATACAATTGTGCATGAAGGGCATAAGATTAAAAAAGAAAGTTAATATGGGGTGACCAGGCCAGCAGGGGAGGGGAGTTAGGGGGATCAGGCAGGCAGGCAGGCAGAATGGTTAGGGCAGGCAGGCAGGCTAGCAGTTAAGAGTCAGAGGTCCTGGACTGTGAGAGTCCCCCAAGAACTCCATATTGTAGAGGGTGCAGGTCGGGCTGAGGGAGCCCTTCCCCCGCCCCCCTCCCGTGCACTAATTTCATGCACTGGGCCCCTGGTATATGTGTGTGTGTGTGTGTATTCTAATCTAATAAAAGAGTAATATGCAAATTTACCCTCACTCCTTTACACCTAAGCCACGCTCACCAGCCAATCAGAGGGGCTATATGCAAATTAACCCAGCCAAGATAGCAGCTAGCAACCGCAGACCTGGCATAAGCAGGAGGCTTGCCCTGGTGATGGAGGAAGCTAAGGTTCCTGTCTGCCTAGGCTGGCTGTGGCCTTTGCTCAAGGCAACAAAGTTTCAATTATAGAAGATAAACCTCAGATACCTGCTTCCAGTCTTAGGCTCAAGGAAGCACTGGGAGCCTGGGTTGTTAGGGACAAACCAACCTGGGCTCCAGTTAAAGCAACAAAGTTTCAACTTTAGAAGTTAAATAAATCCCAGATACCACTTTCCAGACAGACTCGCTGCAAACAGCCATCAGCCACTCAGCCAGGCTGGCCAGGAGCCCCAGCAGGACCCTCTCCCTGAAGGGACTGTGGCCAGCCTGAAAATGGCCATCAGCCCCTCACCCAGGCTGGCAAGGAATCTAGAGGGGGACACCCACCTTGAAGGGGCTGTGGCCAGCCTCCAAACAGCCATCAGACACTCACCCAGGCTAACCAAACACCCCAGTGGGAACCCCACACTAATCTGGGACACCCTTCAGGGCAATCCAGCCAGCCCCCACCCATGCACCAGGTCTCTATTCTATATAATAAAAGGGTAATATGCACATTGACCCTAACAGCAGAAAGACTGGGAATGACTGGTCACTATGACACACACTGACCACCAGGGGGCAGACATTCAATGCAGGAGCTGATCCCTGGTGGTCAATGTGCTCCCACAGGGGGAGCTCTGCTCAGCCAAAAGCCAGGCTGCCAGCTGCCAGCACAGCAGTGGTGGTGGGAGCCTCTCCCACCTCCTCAGCAGAGCTAGGGATGTCCAATTGCAGCTTAGGCCTGCTCCCTGCTGGCAAGTGGACACTCTTGAGGGCCCCTGAGCTGCCAAAGGGATATCTGGCTGCCATCTTAGGCCCAGTTGCCCAGGGAGCGGGTCTAAGCCAGCAGGTGGACATCTCCCGAGGGGTCCAAGATTGCTAGAGGGCACAGGCTGTGCTGAGGGACATCCCTGAGTGCACACCTTTTTGTGCACCAAGCCTCTAGTGTGTGTGTGTGTGTGTGTGTGTGTGTGTGTGTGTGTATTTTTTTTTTTTGAAGACTTTAGTAAATGGAACTAAATTCTGGGCTTAAAGAGACCATCAGGACCATCAGTATTTCAAACATTTTAGTGTAGCAAATATAACTTGTATGTTGTTGTTGTTTACTTGATTTTAAGCTAGAATCCATTGCAAGAATCCCAATGTTCTTCAGGCAAATAACATTACTAGTCACCCGAAAGGGTAGAGTTGCTGAGGTAAGAATCAGCATAAGTCCCAAGGATGGCTGCCATCCTATGTCCTTGCAGCTTTGTATTTGGAACTCCAATGGAAAAATACCTCTTGTGCTCTCTACCCAACGTGTTCATTTATGTATAGCATGCTTTTCCCTTCATCATGTGGTCCTTGAGTCTGTTTCAACTTCTGTGAAACTGACTATCTCTTTAAGGGACCTTTATCAATCCCCATAGTTAATTTTATAAATACCAGATGTCTTGGACTTTAAGATATACATCTTTAATTTTCTCCCAGTACAGAAAAATTCAAATAAATAATTTTAAAGCATGTGGCAACAGAGATAGAAAAATCAGACTTTATTCAAATAAAGTATTTTGTAACACACTGCATGTATTTTGTACTACTTATGCATCATAATATACATATTATAATATTCCACATATATGGTTTGTATAGTCTATTTATGATTCCATAAGGAGCCAAATTAAAGAATTTCTTCAAGCATATACAATACATCAATGACTAACTAGCATTTGCAGGTGAATTTCAGAACCTTGAGTGAGCAGACAAACTAGATAGGTATCCTTAGCTAATATAATAGCCTATCTATATAAACTGGAAACATTTTTTAAATGTGTTTTTATAAAACACTAGAGGCCCTGTGCATGAAATTCATGCACAGGAGGAGGGAGAGCGCAAGCAGGGAGCTCGACCTACACCCTCTCCAATTCAGGAGACCTCAGGGGATGTGCTACTGACCACTTGGGCCCACTCTGTATGGTTCTCTGCTCTCTGTGGGACCTGTCTGCTCCACACCATGGGGATGGGCAAGCAGGCCATGCTGGGTGCCGCCTGTGGGCCCCCCTTGCCTGCTCATGGGTCACTGTGGTGACAGCCCAGCAGGACCTTCTGGGTGCTGCCTGTGGGTCCCTCTTGCCTGCTCTCCATTTGTCCTGCTTGCCTGCTCCCTGGTTGCTGCCACCACCACCCAGTAGGCCCTGCTGGGTGCTGCCTGCAGTCCTGCTTGCCTGCTTTTTGGTTGCTGGGGAAACCACCCAGCAGGCCCTTCCTGGTGCTGCCTGCAGAGCCCCTTGCTTGCTGGGCTCATTGCCAGGGTGACACTGCCAGCGTCCTCCCCTCTGCTATGGGCACTGCCATCTTTGACACAGAGTGATGGTTAATTTGCATATTACTCTTTTATTAGATAGGATGGTGACTCAATGAGTTATGCAATTGAATAGAAGAACTTGGTTACAGTTTTTCCACTAAAATTAATAAATATCATGTGCTTTAAGTTTACACACAACAAATCAACAAATTCTAGATGCTCTCTTACACAATTTTTTAATTGATTTCAGAGAGAAGAAGGGAGATGGAGAGAGAGACAGAAACATGAATGATGAGAGAGAATCATTGATTGGGTGTCTCCTACACACCCCCTACTGAGGATCAAGCTCACAATCCTGGCATTTGCCCTTACTGGGGATTGAACTGCAACCATCTGGGTTACGGGATGATGCTGAACCACTGAGCCACAATAGCTGGGCTTACTTACACAATTTTAATAAGCAAAGTTTCTTTTATAATTTTTAACTACCACTTCTCACAAACATAAAATTTACTTCTGAGAGGAATTTGAAAACAAAACTTGTACTCCCAGCACTTCAGTAAGATTCAGGGTAAAATACTTCAACTTGATTTCTAATTTGTGAAGGTTTCACTCTAGTATATAATATCAAAATTAAAGATTAGGATTATTTTTAAATTATTTTGTCATTATTAAATTTATTTAAAATCTTTTAAATCAATGAAGTCATAAATTCTCAACCTCAAAACAATGCATGGTTTATTGGAGCTAAAATCTGAGAAAACTACTAAGAAGTTTTAGTTTTACTTTTAATTCTAAAAGCTTATCTAAAAAATTTAAATTTAAATTATTTTTAATTTTTTTAGGAAACTCCATACTCTTCCTCAGTGACTACACAAATCTGCATTCCCATCAGCAGTATACTAGGGTTCCCTTTTTTTCACATCCTTACTAACACTTGTTTTTTGTTTATTGATACTAGCCATTCCGGCAGTGTGAGGTAATACTATTTGAAATTTTAATTTGCATCTTTGATGATAGTAAACTTGAGCATTTTTTCCTACCTGTTGGCCTTCTGTATGTCCTCTTTGGCAAAGTGTCTACTCGGGTCTATTGCCCATTTTTAATTGGATTGCTTGTCTTCCTGCTGTTGAGCTATATAAGTTCTTTATACATTTTAGAAATTAATCGCTTACCAAATATATCATTGGTGAATATTGACTCAGAGATCCCACTTCTGGGAATATATCCTAAAGATCCTAGAACATGAATCAGAGAGAATATATGCCACCCTATGTTCATAGCAGTGTTATTGATTATAGTCAAGACCTGGAAACAGCCCAAGTGGCTATTAGCAGATGAGTGGATAAAACAAAACAAAACCATGGGACATTTACACAGTGGAATACTACAAGGCTGTAACAAGGAAGGAACTTTTATCCTTTGAGACAGCATGGAGGGACCTGGAGAGTATGATGCTAAGTGAAATAATTCAGTCAGAGAAAGACAAATACTATGATTTCACTATATGTGAAATCTAATGAACAAAATATACTGACAAAATGGAACCAGAAGCATGGATACATGGAACAGATTTGCAGGAGCACTGAAGATTTTGAGTAGAGAAGTAACATGATTGGGTGACTAGATGAAGAAGGTGAAGTGATTAGCTAAAGAACATATGCATATCCCATGGACCCAAACAATAGTGTAGTGAAGGCCAAAAAGAGGAGACAAGAGTGGGTGGAGGTGGGTAAAGGCGATGGAAAATGGAGGATGTCTGCAATACTGTCAACATTAAAAATTTTTAATAAAAAAGAAACATTAAAATACAATATTTAAATTATCAAATATCCCAACTACTTTATCTGATTTCTTAGACAAGTATCCTCATGTTGTTTTATGTCAATAGCAATTATAATTAAGTAGTTCTACCCATTTGGTTAGTGTTTGTCAACAGTGATTATAATTGAAAAGTTAGTTATACTCAACTTATTAATGTCAAATGGTGCATGAATGCATTTCCTAAAATGTACTGAAAGAAAATAAGGAAGGTTGTTTATTCAAAACACGGCGGCATCAATTTGCTTTACTAACTAAAAAGTATCTTCAGCCTGTTAATTGACCAAATGATCAATATGCTTTCCATTACGGATTATTTGTTTTTGTATTGTGGTAAATTCAATCTTATTATTTTTATTTAGAAGTACTTTGTATTGATAATAATAATAACAACCAAGGATTATCAATTAACTCAATCAATCAATATTTATTTTGTTCTATTACATGCTAAAAACATTGCTGGGTATTGTGTCAGTGAAAACAGTAGGAATATCCATCTTATACAGATTAAATTCTAGAGAAGAAAATAAAATTAAAATTAGTGAGATGATATGGAAGAAAGGAAGGAGGACACCAAGTGTAGAAAGAGACATAATATATATATATATATATATATATATATATATATATATATATATATATTTTATATATATTTATATATATATATTCAAATCTATCTTTATTGTTCAGATTATTACAGTTGTTCCTCTTTTTCCCCCCATAGCTCCCCTCCTCCCAGTTCTCACCCCACCCTCTGTCCTTGCCCCCCCACTGTCCTCATCCATAGGTGTACGATTATTGTCCATTCTCTTCACGCACCTCCAACACCCTTAACCCCCGAATATTATCAGTCCACTCCCTTTCTATGCCTCTTATTCTATTCTATTCACCAGTTCATTCTGTCCATCAGATTTTTTTTCACTTGATTCTTAGATTCACTTGTTGATAGAGATGTATTTGTTGTTCATAATTTTTA
>PVJC01014572.1:0-10560 GCA_004026665.1 Murina feae
CACTAAGTGCACAAATTTTTGTGTACCTGGCCTCTAATGGTATAATATCAACATTGAGATTAAATCTGCATTTTAATTCAAGACAATGCAAAATGTAGATTGGACTCCCATATATTCATGCTAAAGTAGTCTGGGATGATCTTCATCATGCCATTGGGAGCAGAGCTGAATTTAGTAAAGATAAATCCAATTGATTGTACACCTAAGTTTTTGCTGATAATCTGGCTATGTAATCGAATATTTCCAAATATATGTTAATTAATAACATAATATTACATGCAATACATAATATAGTATAAGATTTATTTTATATTATATAGGTACATATATAATATAAACATACAGTACTGTTGCTATTTGCAGATTTGTACTGAGATTTGATGAGACTATTTTATTTCATGATATATTTTTTTTGTATTTGAGTGATTACAAAAAAAATAATATGCAGGTTGCTTTTATTTTTAGGAATAATGCTTAATTACTTTGCTACTGGTGATAAATTTTTTCTGGGTGGATACCTGGCCATATGTGTCTATTTCAGTTTTGTTCAGTTTGGTTTTCTCCTCATAGAAGGTTAATAATTCCTTACTCACTGACATTTATCCAGGAGATAATGCCAACTTTGCAGAAAACAGACTTCCTTGGGGAGAATTCTAAAAAGTACTGCTGCTGACTGATACTCCATTGCATATTCTCATTTCTTCCTTCAATACTTTCATCTTATCTATACTAATAATAGAGGAATATGCAAATTGTCCAGGATGGCATCACAAACAACCAATCAGAACAGGGGTGGGCCGAAGTGAAGAGCTCTCAGCATGTCTGTCCCAGGGGTCCAAAGGTTGCAGAGAGGAAGGGAGAGCAGATAGGCAGTTAGGGGGATCAGGCCAGCAGGGGAAAGCAGTTAGGACCATCAGGCCAGCAGGGGAGCAGTAAGAGGCATCAGGCAGCAGGTTAGGAGCCGGTGGTTCTGGATTACAAGAGAGATCCTGGATTGGAGAGGATGCATGCTGAGTTGAGGGACCTCCCTGTTCACAAATTTCATGCACTGAGCCTCTAGTTTACAGATATTCCTCATTGTATGTTGTATGAATTTAGTGAAGTTCTGGTAACATGTTGGAAGGCTATATTAAGAGTATTGGTTTTTCACTGAAATTCATTGTTGCAAATGTCCCCATCTTTTGATGTTTTTGTAATTATATGTGGACATAAGGGTGAAGAGCATATGCTTTAAATATATGAAAAGCAGTATTCATATGCAATCGTATGCTTAGAACTCATTCAGTTATTTCTAGATCACTTATAAAACTTTGAAGAACAAAATTGTTGCTATGGAGATTTTACTTAATAATCATCAAACTAAAGGCCAAAAACAACTAAAAATATGCATTTATAAAAACACAACGCTCATGTTCGTATTTTGGAGATCTGTGGCATGAAACACAGGTTTTGTTTACTGCCAAGTTTTGGAGCAAAAGCTGCACTCTCACTTAATTTAAAATTATTTTTATTACTTTTAGGTTAATATTTCATGCATATTGGCCTATCATTGTATTAAGAAGAGATCCAACATTAAATAGTGTCATTATGAATAGTAACTAAAGAAGAAATAGAGACCCTTCCATGAATTATTTGACACTCATAGGGAAGAGCACATTCTGAATCCTGCAATTTGGGTCAGAGCCGTCGCAGAGGCCCCTCAATGCAAAGGTCTCAATTCGTTCTTTGCAATGAGCATGCCTTGGTTTTATAGCTTGTTTACAGGGATTCACAGATTTTACAACATCCAAAGCTGCAAAATTACATTTCATACCTATTGCCCCCTAAACAAAGCCTGTCCCTCTTTAATCTGGTTTCCTCATCTTTGGGTCTGACAGAGAGACTCTACCCACAGCAGAGAAAACATTATTTTTTAAATAGAAATTATTATTATTATTATTATTTTAAGTTGCAAAGAATTTTTATTGAATAAAATTGCACTATGCCACAGATATTGTAATATCTGTTTTAATATTACTGGTAGCACTGTTGTTTTTTTAATTTCTTATTGTCTAAACTTTTACATATGTCTCCTTTTCCCCCAATTGACCTCCACCTCAGCCATTCCGACCCTGGTCAAGCCCCCACCACCCCAGTGTCTGTGTCCATTGGTTATACTAATACGAATTCATACAAGTCCTCAAGTCCTTTGGTTGCTCTCTAACCCCCCTCCCCTACTGTTTGTCTTTAGATCTATTCTTGTTCATCAACTTGTGTTGGACATTATATCTCACATATGAGTGAGATCATGTGATACTTATTTTTCTCTGACTGACTTATTTCACTTAGCATAATGCTCTCCAGGAGCTTCCATGCTGTTGCAATTGGTAAAAGTTCCTCCTTTTTTATAGTGGAATAGTACTCCATTGTGTACATGTACCACAATTGTTTTTTTCTTTATTGATAAAGGTATTACATATGTGTACATATGCCCCCATTGCCCCCTACCCCACTCCCATTCATGTCCTCACCCCCCTGATGTCTGTGTCCTTTGGTTACCCTTATATGCATGCATACAAGTCTTTTGGTTGATCTGTCCCCCTTATCTCCTCTATCCCCTACCGTCCCTCTGAGGTTTGAGCATCTGATTGATGTTTCTCTGTTTCTGGATCTGTTTTTGTTCATCAGTTTATGTTGTTCATTATGATCAACAAATGAGTGAGATCGTGTGATATTTATCTTTCTCTGACTCGCTTATTTCGCTTGGCATAATGCTCTCCAGCTCCATCCATACTGTTGCAAAAGGTAGCAGAATTCCTTCTTTTTAATAGCAGCTTAGTATTCCATTGTGTAGATGTGCCACAGTTTTTTAATCCATTCATCTGCTGATGGGCACTTAGGCTGTTTCCAAATCTTAGCTATGAATTGTGCTGCTATGAACATAGGGATGCATATATCCTTTCTGATTGGTGTTTCTAGTTTCTTGGGATATATTCCTAGAAGTGGAATCACTGGATCAAATGGGAGTTCCATTTTTAACTTCTTGAGAAAACTCTATACTCTCTTCCACAGTGGATGCACCAGTCTGCATTCCCACCAGCAGTGCATGAGAGTTCCTTTTTCTCCACATCCTTGCCAGCACTTGTAGTTTGTTATTTGTTGATGATAGCCATTCTGACAGGTATGCGATGGTATCTCATTGTTGATTTGCGTCTCTCAGATGATTAGTGACTTTGAGCATGTTTTCATATATCTCTGGGCCTTCTACATGTCCCCTTTTGAAAAGTGTCTATTTAGATCCTTTGCCCATTTTTTGATTGGATCATTTATCTTCCTTTTGTTAAGTTGTATGAGTTCTCTGTAGATTTTGGAGACTAAACCCTTATCAGAATAGCATTGGCAAACATGTTCTCCCATTCAGTGGTCTTTCTTGTTGTTTTGTCTTTCTTATTGTTTTGTTGATGGTTTCTTTTGCTGTGCAGAAGCTTTTTATTTTGATGTAGTTCAGTTTGTTTATTTTCTCCTTAGTCTCCATTAGCCTTGGAGCTGTGGCTGAAAAGATATTGCTGTGATATATGTCTGCTATTTTGCTGCCTATGGAATCTTGCAGGATTTTTATGGTTTACCATCTTACATTTAATTCCTTTAGCCATTTTGAGTTTGTTTTTGTATATGGTGTAAGTTGGTGGTCTAGTTTCATTTTTTTTTTGTATGTATATCACCAAATTTCCCAGCACCATTTATTAAAGAGACTGTCTTGACTCCACTGTATGCTCTTGACTCCTTTGTCAAATATTAATTGAGCATAATGTCTTGGGTAGATTTCTAGGTTCCCTGTTCTATTCCATTGGTCTATGGGTCTGTTCTTGTGTCATGTGCCAGTACCAGGCAGTTTTGAGAACCATGGCTTGGTAATATAGCTTTATATCTGGTATTGTGATTCCTCCAACTGTGTTCTTTCTCAGGATTGCTGTGGCTATTCAGGGTCTTTTTTTATTCCAGATGAATTTTTGGAGATTTTGTTCTAGATCTTTGAAATATGCCATTTGTATTTTAATGGGGAGTGCACTGAATCTGTAGATTGCTTTGGGTAGTGTGGGCATTTTAATGATGTTGATTCTACCAATCCATGAACATGATATGTTCTTCCATTTGTTTACATCTTCCTCTATCTCTTTTTTCAATGTCCTGTAGTTTTCTGAGTACAGTTCTTTTACCTCCTTAGTTAAGTTTCTTTCTAGGTATCTTAATTTTTTTGGGTGCAGTGGTAAATGGAATTGGGTTTTTTTCATTTCTCTTTCTTTGAGTTCATTATTGGTAAATAAAAATTCCATAGATTTCTGGGTGTTAAATTTGTATCCTGCTACATTGCCAAATTCATTTGTTAGTCTAGTAGTTTTCTGATAGAGTCTTTGGGGTTTTCTATGTATAGTAGCATGTCAAGGTCTTTCTATGAAGCCAGCATTACCCTAATCCCAAAACCAGATAAAGACACCACAAAAAAAGAGAACTATAGGCTAATATCCTTGATGAACATAGATGCTAAAATCCTCAACAAAATTCCAGCAAATTGGATTCATTAGTATTACATTAGAAAGATCACACACCATGACCAAGTGGGATTTATTCTAGGGATGCAAAGATGGTACAATATCCACAAATCAATAAATGTGATATATCACATAAACAAACTGAGAGACAAAAATCACATAGTCATATAAATCGATGCAGAAAAATCATTTAACAAAATCTAACACCCTTTTTTGATAAAAATTCTCAGCAATGTGGGAATAGAGGGATCATACCTCAACATTATAAAAGCCCTATATGACAAAACTACAGTCAACATCATACTCAATGGGCAAAAACTAAACTTATTTCCCCTAAGAACAGGAACAAGACAGGAATGCCCACTTTCACCACTCCTGTTCAATATAGTACTGGAAGTGCTAGCCATAGTGATCAGACAAGAAGAAGAAATCAAAAGCAAGTAAATGAGCCAGGATTTGAACCTATCTCAGGCTCACTTCAAAGACTTCTTTTTTCTACTTGGTTGTACTTTCCTCAAGCAAACAAGAACTCCTATTCAGCTTTCAAATCCAGTATTGCAATGTTGTTCCTATGTAAAATTCTCCCTCATTTTCTCTCTGTACTTGACTAAGACAGGGTTAGTTATTCTTCTTAGAATTCTAAATGAAGTTTTGTTTCACTAAGTGGCCTTTAACTAGTGGGCCAGGAAAGCCAGCATTTGGTCAGCTAATTATCCTCCTCCTTAAGTTACACACCCAGAAAAATTTCAGGAAAACTGTCAGTTAATATTAACTCGGTCAGTGTCTGATGCACCCAGGGCAAACAGAGTTCCTGCCCACACCCTAAATCCTGGGTGTACTAGTGAGAGAGAGAGAGAAAGAGAGAGAGAGGAGAGAGAGGAGAGAGAGAGAGAGAGAGAGAGAGAGAGAGAGAGAGAGAGAGAGAGAGAGAGAGAGAAATGCAATGCTTTAGAGTTTTTCTAACTATAGGATACTTAGATTTATAGTAAACCATATACCATATAATAGAATGTATAAAATATTAAAACATATCAATTCAAAATATTCAAGACTTATATCCAGGATCTGCTACCAAAAAAGGTACAGTGTTTAAGTATTTTCATGGAGCAAAGTTCCCTAAAAGATAGCTGCCTTCCCGAGAAAGAACAAAGGTGCCAGTGTCTCTTTTCATAAGGGCGTTAACCCTTTCATGAAAGCCCTACCCCCATCACCTCATCACACCCTACTTATAACCCAAAGGCCTCATCTCCAATATCATCAGTCCATAACACTGCCTAATAGTTTCCACAAAAGTAGCTAGGAAAATAGTGTCACTTTTCAAGTGATACCTGATTTAATATTATCATTGTTATTTAGTTATTAATATAGATAATAAACATTATGGGTGGAGTAGTCCTGTCTATAAGTCATCAGGGAAGTTGCAAGTACTCAGATTGCACACCCATCCTGGGAAGTTCATTTTTTCAAAATGCTGTCCTCTCCATCTTTACACACATGGCACTGGAAGAACTATCAAGTAAAATGAGAGAAGCATTTGAAAACATGGGTGCTTCTTCTTTTGGGAAAGAGGGAGAGAAGAATCAATCCACTGCCTCTAGTCCCCCACGGGGGATTGAGCTCCAAACCCAGGCATGTGCCCCAACCAGGAATCTAATCAGCTGCACAGGAGGAAGTCCAATTGCCTGGGCCACACTGGGCAGGACTTGCTATGATTTATATGTCATGTTATTAGTACAAAAAAGAACCACATTGGAAAGTAGTATTAGCTCAACATTTTAGTGTGCAGTAAAGCCATTGAATTTTAAGGATTAAGTAAAACTTTGATAAGTGTAAAATATTTTCCCCCTTTCAGCTATGGTGATAATTGTGAAAGGAAGTAGTTAAGTGCTGATAGTACTGTAGCTATCAGTTATTCCTGTTTTTAGCAAATTCATTTAACTTTTTTTCAAAAAAGATGTTTCTGATATTATCACAGATTACTAAAACATAAACTTAAACTTGAATTAGAAAGGATTGAAACTTTGTCAAGACCATTAAAAGGAAAATAAAAGGAAAGAAGACTGATAAACTGATAAACTCAAGCTTGCCTGCTCCCTTAAATTATACTAACTTTGCTCATTTAAACTTCTTATTTTTTTGGAAGTCACACTGTGGGAGATAGAAAAGAAGCAATAAAGTGTTTTCTGACTGAAGAATCTGCAAAGTTCTAGTTTACAAAACAAACTAATTACTGTAGAAGATTCAAGTACATCTTGTACATAGAAAATGTAAGAAAATTATAAATATTGAGATTTGAAGTTCTGAATTATGTGTCATAATTAAATAGAATAACTAATGGAATTAATGACATTTAATTAAAAAAAATGTTTTGTAAGTTATTTTAGCTCAGAGAATATGGCATCTGGTGCATTGTTAGTTTGATATTAGTATTGGTATTGTATATATAGAATCTTTTATATAACCTATTTTAATCTATTATATAATCTATTTTAATACTTCCTAATATTTTAAAATAACACAGTCTTTATATGTCATTGGGGGAATGTTTTTCTTGCATGAGTCAAATTTCATTAAAACACAGATACATTTTTCCTATATAATAAGAAATTATTTTAGTGTAAATCTATTGGACTTATTATTGCTATGTAGCATAAGAACTGGGGGCCTGAATTCTTGACTGAAGCTCCCTTTAGAGCCCACAATGCTCTAGCTGGGAACCAAATTTCCCTGCAAGGCAGTGTGCTGAGAAATTCACAGGTGGTAGGACACCTTGTTTGTGAAGCGTTAGCTTCCTGTGCTTTTCATTCTAACAAAATGCTCTTGAGAGGCTGTGTGTTCTAATAGTAAAAAAAGCAAGATCTGATATTTGACCTCTTTGGTTTAAAGACCAGCTTCCCTTTTTATTAGCTTGTGATTCTGGGAAAATCATATATTTCTGTGTACTTTGGCTTCCTTATCTGTAACCTGGGGAAAATAGTGGAGTAGGGATTTGATATAATGTTAATTTTTAAAAAATTAAAATGATTTATACATAAAATATCTAATGTGTTTCTACATCCATGCCTCCTCATATTCATAGTTCCACAACTCATTAGGAGAAATAGAATTATTTGTGCAGTATTGCTGGAAGCCACAAGTGGAAGTGAAATATTTCTAATACCTTTTAAATAAGCAGTAGGATAAACTTACCAAAGAACATTCATATTAATTATATCATTTAGTCATGCAGAAAAAAACATATTAAATTATATAGATGTATAAAAATTATGATACAGAATTTTTGTGATTAGCCATGATAGTATGCTAGTTACTAAAAGTGCTATATTAATAACTCTTGTATTTTGAAAACTACTTCAATTATTTTCTCTCTATTTTGTACTCTAATTAGAAAAACTTGCATTAGATACTGAAAAGAAAAGACTAGTAGAATTGTTTGGAGAAAATATTATTACTGAAAAATGTTTGAACAAAATCTATAAGAAGAAAAATATAAAGGATAGTCTTAAATTTTAGAAAATTTAGTACTGCTATAAAAATGTATTTCAGTTTTATATTTTTTCTTCCCTGTTGAAGAAAGCTTAATTTGTTTACTAATATATAATTTGGTTTTTTGAAAATAACTTTGTTTGACAAATTTGTCTTTTAAAACAGATGTTATTTTAAAATGGGCATTTTCAATATTTTAATATACTTATAAACAGATATACATTTTAGTTATATACACATGAAATGTGCATAAAACTATGATTAAAAATATTTAATTTGAATAGCAGCTTTGAGCTTAAAGAATTCCAAATGCTTTCATAAACATATCTTTATTTGTCTTAATATAGATATCAAATATTATCACAAGGGGGGAACCTGAGGGATGATCAGGCAAGTTGCTTATCAAAGTCATTTAAAGATATATTTCAATGACTTCTGAATATTCTTGCTTAATTTATGTTTTTAATTGCTCTAATGAAAATAGAATTAGAGTATGTTCTCAAATCTAAGTACTGTTACAGAATAAAATGGGATCAAAGGTTATAAAACCTATTGGACTTAAATTGCTAAACACTTTTAGAAACGAAGTTATTGAGGAAAAGTATAAGGTACTTAAATATACATTTTCTGGGTGAAACATATGACATACTTTAAAATTAAGATAAAAAGAGAAGTACATTTTCTATAATTAGCTTTATTGTCTAAGGAAAATTAATTTTTTAATAGATTGACATTGACAATTGAGGAAATTTAAGAACATCTCAGATTTGTTTATGACATTTGTATACTAAGAACAAAAATGGTAAAATAGTAGACTGTCACTTGAACTTTCTTTTTAAACTCCAAAACGTCAGGAACTAAAGTTGAAAAACAAACGTCTTTTAAACAGGCTGAAAGTAGGTTACCAGACATCAAATGTTTCATTGTTCTTTATAGCAATTCTTTGGCAATACCTTCAATAAAAGACACTTGTGTAAGGGTGTGATATGTCATGTTCAATAACATGCTTGACAGGAATAGTTTTCATACATTGACATGATATCCAATTTAGGTTCTGTATGATGATTTTTCAGGCTCTCATCACAAGAATTTCACGTTTCACATGTCCAGCATTCACTCCTATGTGTACTGGTTTTACATAATCTTTGAAAGAGCTAATGTTTTTTCACATATATTTTTGTGCACATACAATTGTGATAGACCTCATGTGAAAGAGTGATCACACAATCAATTAGTAAAAAATTAATAAACAAAAGAAGTCTCAAATATACAATTCTTATATTGGTAAAGAAATTCATCTGAGATGTCCAGAAAAGATGAATCATTAAAACTGAGATATTGCTAGAGATTCCATTACTAAATAATAGTTCATTATCCTTCATAAATGACAATGGTTCTTTTTATTTTTTTCCCAATCAAAATTTATCTTTCTGTATTTCTTTACAATTTGAGTATATTCTCTCTTTTTACTTGATTTTTTTCTTATATAGAATCATAAACTTATCCTGTGAAGTATATTGTTTGAATCCTGTAGATATACAAAAATGCTAGTTTTTTAAGGTAATTTTGTTGCAACATTTTTTACATATTAGGATAGTTAAGTGTGACTTACGTGATTTTGTATGCTACTTAATGAAATTATATTTTAACTAGAGGCCCAATGCTCAAATTTCATGCAAAGGGCTTGGCCCTCTCAGCTGTGGTGGCTTTCCTTGGCTCTCGTAACCCCGGCTTCGTCCAGAAGGTCATCAGGAAGGACGTCCGAAAGGTTGTTCGGCTGTCCGGTCTAATTAGTATATTATTATTATAGATATGAGTTAAAATGGAAAATAGAGACCCCCCCACAATGTCTGCTGCAAGTCATGTAGAATATTCAAAAATCAATTACACGATTAAATATAAAAAGTTATTTTGCTCTTCGTGAAATATATCACATCTTAAAATAAACAAGGACTAAAATTGAACCATAGTATTTAATGTCACAGTATAATTATCTGGCAAGGTCTAATGACATTTATAACATGTGAGTGTATGCAACAATTACCACTTTTGAAAATAGAAGTAAAATAGAAATTTTTCATTTTTCTTCTATCCTTTTTTCCCCTGATAGCACAATGATCTAAATTAAATATCAGTGAGTATTTCTTCATTTCTTCCTTCTCAACTGCATTAAGCATCAATTAGAACAAGCATGGTATAACTCAGAATCCTATATAATAAAGAGGTAATATGCAAATTAGCCCTCACACCCTCACAAGATGGCTATGTATGACCAGCCAGCAGGGGAGTTAGTGCGGGACAACCAAACGACTAAATAAGCACGCTGCATGGGGCAACCAGGACAGCAAGGGGTTAGTGAGGGACAACCAAACAAGTGAACAAGCAGGCTGCATGGGGCAACCAGGCCAACAGGGGTGTTAGTGGGGGCAACCAAATGACTAAACAAGCAGGCAGTGCGGGGCAATCAGGCCAGCAGTGGGAGGCAGTTGAGGGTGACCAGGCCAGCATGCAGAGGCAGTGAGGGGCAATCAGGCTGGTGTGGGGA
>PVJC01014572.1:10660-37444 GCA_004026665.1 Murina feae
GTAATACATAGTACCTAATTATGTACATCTTCTGACATAGTTAGTGAATGGTGTTAATTTGAGCAGACAATTGTAGCATCTACTTGGGGTCAGTCTTTTTTTTTTTTTTTTTTTTTACACTGATTCTTTATTTTCATTTTTTATTAGGTTTTGTTCATATTAAAAATATTAATGATTTTACCTTTTGATTTTGTGGAAATAAATGAAGACCAACCAAATGAGTACAAGCAAAGGCTATTTTTTCAGAGCTTCCTATTGCAAAGGAGTCATCACCATCCTTGCACTTTGGCAGATATTCAAAGACAGGCAGAAGAATGGGAAAGTTTTAGAGTGTGGGCTGGGGGTATGCTTCAAGTGTGCCCAGATCGGAGGCTTTTAGCACAGGGAAACCACAGGTGAGCTAACTAGAAGCAAGGGAATGCTTGTGATTGGTTAGGCATGAGGATTTGCCCTTCTCTGGTTGGTCTTATTGGGAAGCACAGACAAGTATTAGGGAAGATGAGAGTTATTGATCAAGCCCTGGCTATTTTAGGCTGGTTTGTCACAGGGGTTATTGTTTGGCTTCCTGAAATGTGTTCTAGAGATAGTGAATGGTCTGACTTCCTACAGTTTGCCTTGTGGATAGCAGGGTGGGTTCCTGGGCCGTTTACTTTAGGTAATAGAGCCCTGGCTGGTGGCTGCAGATGTGGTTTAGCCAATGTCTGTTTGTATATTCTGTCTCTTGCTTTTTTTAGATAAGCCTAAAATGCTCTTGCTTAAAGGGTTGCATTAGTTTTAGGTTGATGAGCAAATGAGTTGTTATAGATAATTATAACTGTATAACAAGGTTAACTAGGAAAATATCTAAAATATATTTAATACATTTTTTCATTTTGTATTATATTTTACTTATTATATATTATATAAATATTTGCTACCACCTGAATATCTTTCTTCAAATTCCCCTATTGTCTGGGCCAAGTTTTCTTAAGAATAAAACTACCCTGCTTTGATTAGAGTTGTAAAAACACTGACCTTCTTAAATAAGAGATTATCTAGTCACATCAGCTGGTTATTTATAAAAGGAAGGTAATATTCATTAAGGAATAACCGTATGTATTTATTTTATTTTAGTTTGTTATATCTGAGGGCGGTTTTAAAACTTCCCCAAACTTTGAGCAGAATAAAATGAGCCCATAATAATAAATTCTATCAGTTATTGAATTTCTCCTATCAATAAAAAATTGGCTACTCTTTGCATGTTTATTTATTTTCATGACATTTTCTAAGGAGTAGGATAGTTCTGTTTATTGGTTCAGATGAGGAAATTGAGAGGTAGGGAGTGTTTACATTCTAATAGACTATGTAGAGAGAAGTGAAAGTCTAACTCCATTATGTTTCCCAGTCCCTCAAATAATACAGCTTAGTCTTGTGTACAGATTGTTTGTCTACAAATTGTATGTCTCCTAACATGAAAGTATAAATTAAATTCTACATCCAATGTAAGAGCAACAGGAGTTACACTGCTCTGAAATTAAGCCTGATCCTTCCTTATTTCCCTGAACCACTAATGCCACCACTACTAGGTAATGTAGAACGATTCAGCAGATGGATGTTGATTTTGAAAATATATTTTAAAAAATTAAATTAAGGAAACAAAAAGGGAAGCAGAATATATGAGAGCATGTGTAATTTTTGCAAACCCATTCTAGTATAAAAACAAAACTTAAACACGTTTGTAAGTACCAAATATTGTGGCAGCCTAAATATACAATAAGAGAGCAGTTAAAGAGTTTATGCATCCGTACACCATCAGTATGTATTAGCTGAACATGATTCATTAACCCCAATGATGTTCAGTAGAGGTTTTATTAAATAAGATCTGTCAGAATTTTTGAAAAACAAGAGGTGTCTATTTTAATTTCACCTGCATGTTTAAATATTGCCCGTACATGTAAGTGGTGGCTAAAATGTTGTGACACTATTTTAACGTGGTTTTTAGCAGCAGATGCAATTTTAATCTTCTCACTAAATAGTCTAAATTAAGTGAATATTTTATTTTCAGCCTTTTAGTGATTGAGAATTTGTAATTGTTTAGCATACACACCCTGAACGGAGTGATTGTTTCTTGGCAGAAAGCCACTGTCAGTAGTCGAGAAAACAAATAGAGTCTGTTGGGCTCTCTGTGGCTTTCATCACTCTTGTATGGCAGATGAGTGCACAACAGAAAGCTCAGCCTGTTAGCCTGACAAATGACATCCATTTCTCTATAGACACGTTTTATTTCATCACCATCGTTTTACAGAAAATGCATGCATTAACATTGTCATGGGAAATGTCTTCCAGCTTAGCATCACGAACTATTCACATTTGGTTTGTTTTCACTTTGACCTCAGAATAATATATATTATTTTTTGCTTAGATACCCTCTTATAGGACGTTATAAACCACATTGAAATTTTTCACAGAATCCTTCAGGTTCTGTGGCAAGGTGTATTTTAATATCCAGCTTTGGTCTCTGGATTCTACCAATAAAAACATTTTAATTCCATGTATGCTTTCATATGTCTCTGTTACATTCTGCAATTAAAATTTAAAGTTTCCCATACAAGCTCTTAGACAACATCATAAAAACACAATGGTTCAAAACATTTCATATAGTATACATAATCCACAGCAATGATTTATAGAGTTTGACTATCAGAATCCCCAAATGCTCCAGACTGGATTTAAGGTGATCAAAAATCACAACATGTCAATAGCTGTGTTAGTATTTATTTGGGTTGTATTTCTTAAACTGGCTTTAATACTTTAGATTATAATCTATATTTAAAGAAAGAGTGAACCTATTGCCACTTACAAACAAGGGAAAGATTCCCAAGAATATTTTGTGTTTTCCTTTATTTTCACAAGAACTAGAGCCTGGTTGGCCTTCCTTGTCACCTTGTACTATATGTCTTAGATGTTTGGAAGACAGTTTATATACCCTCTTCAGAAAATGTTTCAGTAAAGATGATTACTACAGTTGTGACAAGTACCATGTTATCTTGAAATTTATCTGGGTAGGGCCTTGCCTCCCATTAGAATATATCTCAAAGACAGTGTTCATGACCTATGCATCTTTTATTCTGTCTTCAGGACTGAAACAGGGACCTATAGAAGCGGTATCAATAAAGATAATGCTATGACATATGTCTGATATTTTGCTGCCTATGGCATCTTCCATGATTTTTATGGTTTTCAGTCTTACATTTAATTCCTTTAGCCATTTTGGCTTTGTTTTTGTGTATGGTGTAAGTTGGTGATCTAGTTTCATTTTTTTGAATGTATCTGACCAAATTTCCCAGCACCATTTATTGAAGAGACTTTACTCCATTGTATGCTCTTGACTCCTTTGTCAAATATTAATTAAGCATAATGTCTTGGGTTGGTTTCTGGGTTCTCTATTCTATTCTATTGGTCTATATGTCTGTGCTTGTGCCACTACCAGGCAGTTTTGAGAACTGTGGCTTGGTAATATAGCTTGATATCTAGTATTGTGATCCCCCCAACTTTGTTCTTTTTTCTCAGAGTTGCTGTGGCTATTCAGGGTCTTTTCTTATTCCAGATGAATTTTTGGAGAGCTTGTTCTTTGAAATATGCCATTGGTATTTTAATGGGATTGCACTGAGTCTGTAAATTGCTTTGGGTAGTATTGACATTTTAATGATGTTGATTTTACCAATCCATGAACATGGTATGTTTTTCCATTTGTTCATGTCTTCCTCTATCTCTTTTTTCAACAATGTCCTGTAGTTTTCCAAGTACAGGCATTTTTCCTGTTAAATTAGTTAAATTTATTCCTAGGTATCTTAATTTTTTGATGCAATGGTAAGTGGGATTTTTTTTAGTTTATCTTTCTGTGAGTTCATTATTGGTGTATAAAAAGGCCATAGATTTATGGGTGTTGATTATGTATCCTTCAGTGTGTTTTTTGAGGGGACATAATTTAGAGATTTTGTTTGTTTGTTTATTTATTTATTTATTTATTTATTTATTTATTTTAAAATCTCTCAAATGTTTGCCTGCTTGACTCTCTTAATTGCCATCTCAAGTGTCCCTTCTTCAGGATGGACTTCTCATGATCCTAGGCAAAGGATTTATCCTGCTTGTTTATAATTTCGACCATTTAATATCCACCACCTTCTTCAGTCTCCTATGTCATAAAACCAAGCAGGAAAATAACAGTTTCTTGATTATAACGATACCCCTGCCTCTACCCTAGGAGACTAGGAGCTTTATAATGACTTCAATATACAGACAGTAAGGGTAAAGATTACATAAGCTTGCTATCTTGGGATTCTGATAGAACCTACATCATAAATATTAAAACAGACAGTTGTTAACAACCAAAGACCCTTTAGGATTCCACATGACTGTGATTTCAAGGTGAATAGATGCCAATGAGCAGGAGCCTAGAAAATTGTATTACGTGGTGAAAAATGGAAAGATGTAGAGGTGGCATCCTGAGTTGGGTTACCAAGTGAAACTCAGGGGGAAAATCTGGAAATGATTGAGGTATATTTGAATTAATATTAAGATATTCAATATAGAAACACACTTGAAGTTCCAGAACCAAATATAAATTCACTATATGCAAATACATAGTAAAAAAATTAACATACTTTCTTGCTATCACTAAGAACACTAGCACCCCTAAAAGCAGGAGAGAGTATTGGAACTTTCTGTACGTGATGCTGAAGCACACTGATCACATCATGAGCAATTTCTAATAGAAAAGACTGAATTCAAATATTTTTAACAAGCACAAAATATGCAAAGAATCAAACTGTTTTTTTTTTTTCATTCTACTAGAATCAGGCTTATCATAGAAGATAGTTGTCAATCAGGGCATATCAGGGCACTCTAATGAAAAATTGCTTCTATTGCATTAAACTGTAAAAGGAAAAAATAAAATATTATACTATGACATTTTTATGTTAAATATTTCTTTGCTCATTAGAATTTAACTCATCTGGAGAATTTATTTTCCATATGCAATAGAAAAATATGCAAAAAGCATATCAAAAGGCATTAAATTTCAATGCTAGACATAGTATACAATGCTATGAAATAATGTGTGTAACAATGATTAAAGACAGACTATATATAAGGAAGGTTTAAATAAAATTTGCAGGTGCACTAGCTGAAAAAAAATAAAGCAACATTTATTTTGAAGGAAGACAGTTTATGTTTATTTTTAGTGTCATATCTTCCTTTTTCCCTTTATTTATGAGGACATTTCAGACGAATGGAAGGCTTAGAATGAAGACTGGGCCAGTCACTGTGTGTCTTAGCTGAAGCCAAGTTCAAGGCACATTGAAAGGAGGAGTTCACCAGGGATATCTCAATATGAACCTTTCCATTGACTGAAATGAGTAGCCCAGGACATTCACCACACTCATAATTCACATTCATATGGGATATATTTAGTTGTCTCTCCTACAGAAATGATACCCCTACAAGATTAATATAGCTTCAGCTCTGGTGGCCATTATGTTGCCATAGTTTATGGTTTTCCTACGTATTTTGATTTATGACACCCTTCCTTTTAATAGGAGTTCATTATTTGTACATTAAGGTTATAACTTCCTCCATCATAGGGGGGCTCCTATCCATCAAGGAGCCTGTAGAGTTCTGCCTGACATCACTGTCCTTTATGACAGCATTGCTCAGGCAGAGCGTGTTGTTAAATGCAAGCCCTCGGTGGCTTGAGATTCACTTCAGCAGCTGATGAAACGCTTTAATTTTGTTGCAAAATAACATAGATGAGTGATTTCAGATGTCATTTAATCTAGGTGATTGACTCTTCAATTTAACTCAACACGATCTATTTTTATCCTATAAGGGCTTTGCCTTTAAAAAAATCCAAAATTCAAAACTACAGTCAGCCCTAGTCTTACTATGTCTCCCGATAAAGTAGAAAGGAGAGAAAAAAACAGAATACTCTCTGGGCCTTGGCCTTTGCTTCATCCGGTTGAGTCTCTTCTCATGGATGTTATTTTATCAAAGAAAGAAAGAAAAGGAGGGAGGGAGGGAGGGAGGGATGGAGAGAGAGAGAGAGAGAAAGAGAGAGAGAGAGAGAGAGAGAGAGAGAGAGAGAGAGAGAGAGAGAGAGATTAACTTACGTGAGAAAGGAGAGGTTTAAGATAGTATTTGATATTTATGAGCATTTTAATTTCTGAAATTTTATACATTTTTGAACCATTTCAGCTTTATAAAAACCTGAAATTTCTACATTTCTATGCAACTTTATATTTTGTACCAGAACTCCATGTTTCATAACAGAGAAGAGCAATTCTGATGAGATCTATTTGTTGAGGAATATTAATAGTGAAATTTTGTTGAAATAATACCACTGAGCAAACTCTACTCAGTGATTTGAGATTTAGGGAGACTTTATTTGAAGTTTGAATTTGCATAGTCAATTCAGGGAATAAAATGCCTCATGTCAACATATGTAGAGTAAAAATGATAATAAGATGTCTTGGTTCAAGATGCGTATTAACAATACATAAATACATGGATCTAAGTCCTCATGCTAGACTAGGTTTGTAGAAGTTTCCAGAGGCTAGACAAGCAAATACAGATTAAAGCCAGAGGATTCAGAGCAACCACAGGTGTAAGGAATTGGAAGGTTGATTTTTCTTGTGCCTTATTATATTTACAGTTTCTGAATTAAAGTAGAATTTACTTAAAAATTGAGCATAGGCATGCCATTCAAAAGTCTCATTTTTATTATTTTTTCACATTTTAAAAATAGAATTTGTATTAATTGGATAACTTTATTTTTAAGATGAAGAATGGTTCTGGTTGAAGAGTCGTTTAATTATAACACAACTATTTAAGTGTTTATTTATATCCCAATATATTAGTTTATAATTATACTAGAGGCCCAATGCATGAAAATTCATGCAAGAGTAGACCTTCCTTCCCTCAGCTGTTGGCACTGGCTTCTCTCCAGCACCCAGGACCCTGGCTGGCTTCCCTTGGGCTCCCCACAGGTACCCGGGACCTGGCTGGCTTCCTTCTGGGCCCGGCTTCATCAGGAAGGACATCGGGAATGACGTCCAGAAGATGTCTGGCCTAATTAGCATATTACCAATCTCAACGAAGTGCTCCACTCTGCAGGTCATGGTGAACTCTTTGCGGTGGGCTGGCCCAGACTCCTGAGTCACTGTGTACTCAGGCAACCGCCAGCCCTTCTGCACCACCAGCTCCTGCAGAGCACCAACAGGGTTGTACTCAGACTGCTGAGGGGAGACAGGGGGCTGCACCTCCATGGGGGGGGCTCCTGGTTGGGAGAGCAGATGGAACAGGAGTAGCAGCCGCTGCAGCAGTAAAAACTGGACAGTTCTCAGGCAGTGAACAGCCTAAGGGAGAAAAAGAACTGCTGTCCTCCAGGGCCAGCTTCAGCATGCTCCCCACTTTGAGGTGTTTGAGGGCCACCTCAGCTACTTTGTGCTTGGCTGCCTTCTTGCTGGGACCCTGACCAGTGTAGCTGGTGTCGCCAATGGTGACCCGAAAGGTGAAATTAGGCTGGTGGGCTTGGCCTTTGGCTTTGAGAAGGTCATACATGGGCGTCTTCCCTATTCTGGTCCCATACTCCTCCAGAAGGATGATCGGAGTCTTGCTTGGCCAGCCTGCAAACTGCCATCAGCCCCTCACCCAGGCTGGCCAGGCATGCCAGCAAGTGGACATCCGTGAGGGGTCTCAGACTGTGAGAGGGCACCCCCGAGTGCACAAATTTTTGTGCACCAAGCCCCTAGTATACTAATAAAAGAGTAATATGCTAATTAGACCAGGAGACCTTTCTTACATCCTTCCAGAGAAAGCCATGGTGGTGGGGCCGAGGAAGAGGCGGTTAGGGGCAATCTGGCTATCAGGAAGTGGGCAGTTGGGGGCGGGCTGGCGGGTGGGGGGGGCAGTTGGGGGTGATCAGGCCAGTATGCAGAGTGGTTAGGGATGATAAGGCAGGCAGACAGGTGAGCAGTTAGGAGCCAGTGGTCCCAGATTGCAAGAGAGATGTCTGACGGCCAGTTTAGGCCCAATCCCACAGGGATCTGGACATCCCCCAAGTGGTCCCAGATTGAAGACCCTGAGGGACACCCTCCCTCCTATGCATGAATTTCATGCACCAGGCCACTAGTACTATATAGAAGTAATCATCTAATTCACACTTTATGTTCCATAGATGGAAAAATTCATAAAGGACCACTGTCCCAGGCATCAGGACACAGTAGCAAATCTTCCACTGCTAGCCATTTAAAGACTAAACCCCTTAGCTCTCAATTGTGAGCAGCATACAGTTAGCTAGCACTCATTCTGAACCTGTCAATTTCTCCGATGCCTATTTCAGCTATTCTTCTATTCACTACACCCACAGACACTTATTATGGCTTTTTTTATTTATGAATTTATTTCTGACATTCCCTTTTCTCTTTTCCTTTTTTTTTTTTTCCAAACTTGAGCCATGCTTTAATGAATATGGAAATCCTATCTTCTTTAGTTTGTGCCTTTGTGTTCCTATTCAAGAGATTGGCAATATAACCCAAGGTAGATTTACCTTGAAATCAATAATAAGGAAACTCATTAAGTTCCAATCATTGGAACTTAAGCACCAGCTCCTCCAAGCACCAGCTCCTCCAAGTCCCTAGGAAAACCGTAGCAATGTTTTTGCATTGCCATAGCTTTGTAAATGTTGCAAACATTAGATATTATGGAAAAAATTTGTCACCGTTGCTCTATCTTTTTACTGGCACTTCCAATCTTTATTCTGAACTCCTTTAGCATTGCTGTGAAGTAGCAGTCGTGAGTATTGGGATTAGGATAAGGATAAATTGAGCTAGGCATGCATCTAGTTAGGCTTAATGTGTTTGCATGCACTTTCATGTTTACATTATGATTAGATAGATGTCCATGTACTATTACTAGTGCTTATGATGTGGACTCTTTTGCCACTTGACATAAGGATTCAGGACCATAAGTTTTATGAGGTGAAACAAGGAACATTTTAAGTGCACAGAGCTAGAGGTCAATCTGTGGAAAATTCTTTCAAAGCATTCATTTTATAGATGAATATAACTCCGTACAAGTTTCTCACAAAGTTGGCAGCAGCCCCCAAATTTCATATGTCATTGGCAATGATACATTGAGGAAAGAAATCTGTCAATTAAAAAATAATGATATCAATACTAAGAATAAATTTTTGAAATTTTATCTGTAGAAAATATTAGAGCAAAATCCATATCAAATAAAAACAACAACAAGGACTATATGGCCAAAAATATATGAAATATTAGCTAAAGGTATGTGTTAGTTAACAAAAATAGAAGGATATAGTTCCACAATTTTTGCTTTTTATGTTTTTTAAATGTGTATTTTATTATGACTTCTTTATCCTCCCAAGAAAAAAATGTGTGGTTTATTATGACTTCTTTATCCTCCCACAACATAATTGTATGTTAATATAATTTTATATTGTTAATATTTTTAAAGTAGGACTCCAAAGTGTATAAATTTCAGGTCTCACAAAACCTGGATCCACCCCTGTCCCATCAAGTAGGTGACATCTTTGCATCCCTTTTTTTCTAGCATAGGATTTAATAGAAAAAATAAGTGCATATTAACATTCAACTTATTAACCAAGGATCTACTATATCAAACACTTGCTAGAGTTTCTAACATATCCTTCATTCAATCCTAAAAGGAATACATAATAATTTCATTGTAAAGGTGAGGAAACTGAGGCTCCGGGTGTTGAAGTGACTTGTTCAATATCATAGAACATGGGTGCCACTTGGAATAGCGAGTGGCAAAGTAGGTAATAATATATAACAAACTAGTATCTGAGAGCTCAATATGTTCAGGATATTGTGCTAGATTCGGATCATATTTTCAAAACACTCTGTATTAGAGGACATGGAATTTTAAACAAACAAACACACTGAAATCACAATTACTTTAATAGAGCTATCCATTAGACTTAGGCACAGATGGTAGAAAAAAAAAACTAGGGTGTCTAATTCTACTTGGGGGGTAGGGTTAGCAAATGTGTCACAGTAGTGGATTTGCTTACACTCAGCCTGAACAGTGAATGGTACTTTAATGGGCACAGAACCAAAAATGGGTGGACTCAGTGAAATAAACAGCAGTGTTATTGTCTTGTAATTTTCTGGAATGTTTAGCACCATGGCTATAAGAGCAGAGGATAAAACTTTTGAGGGTTAGTAGAGATATAGGAGCAGATGTGAATAACATCTTTGAGGATACTGGGCCATGATTAGACAGATAAATTGGAGAAAAAGGGATTCCAATTTTGGTTGACAAAATCAGTGATTGAAATGCTGGACCAGCACATAAAATGCTGGCATATTTCAGGGCTCCTAAACCACATACAGGCAAGTATGAAGAAAAATGATTCTCACACAGTGATGCACAGGATTGGATATTTTCGAAATTCATTGAAGTTGAAGCTTTAACCTCCAATGTGACTGCATGTGGAGATAGGGCCTTTGAGGAGACAATTCAGGTTGAACAAGGTCGTAAGGGTAGGACCCTGACCCAATGGGATTGGTGTCATTGTGAGAAGAGGAAGAGACACCAGCGAGCATGCTGCAGAGGAAAGGCCACATGAGGACACAGCAGGAAGGCAACTGTTTGCAAGCCAAGGAGAGAGGTCTCACCAGAAACCAGTTTTGCTGACACCTTGATCTTGGACATCCAGCCTCTAGAACTTAGAAAAAATACATTTCTGTTGTTTAAGCCACTCAGTCTATGGTTTTCTGTTACAGCAGTCCCAGACAACGAATACACACACATATCGTGATCTTTACTTTTTTTCTTCCTTTATAATCATGCAGTTCTGTTTATATAATTTTTATATAAACCAATCTATCCCAAGCTATCATATGACTTTTACAACTCTATACATTTCATAGGTATCCTAGGGCAGGATTAGTGCAGGAGGAAGGGGATGAGAGAACAGCAAAGGGAAAATTCCAGCTGAATACTCCATCTTAACAAAACCAAAATAAATCTCCTGGAACCCCACTTTCCTCTTGCTAAGCAGAATTCCACCCAGTCAACCCAAGCTAAATGGAAGAGATCACAGGAGTTTTTTTGAATTATTTACAACAGTGTCCTGATGCCTGAGACATATCAGGCAGGTGGTGTCAGGCATGCAATAAACATATGTAGGTAAATGAATAAATAGGATATCTCACCTCCTAGATAGAAATAACTAAATAGTCTCCTGATCAGCAAGAACCAGGAAGAATGAAATTTGTGTTTGTCATTAGCAGTATGCCACATGGAATTTCTTACGCCCTTTCAATTCATTTTCATTTTTTAAACTATTTTTTTTTTGCCTCAGCTAGTTTGGCTCAGTGAATAGAACATCATTGACACATGGACTGAAGGGTCATGGGTTTGATTCCAGTCAAGGGCACGTACCTTGGTTGCAGGCTCAATCCCTGGCCTATCAGGGTGTGTTCGGGAAGCAATCAATTTATGTGTATCTCTCACATCAATGTTTATCTCTCTCTGTCAATCCCCCTCCCTTCCACTCTCTCTAAAGATCAATGGAAAATTATCCTCAGGTGAAGGTTAACAAAATATATGTGTGTGTTTTTTTCATTGATTTGAGAAAGAGAAAGAAAGAGGAAAGGGAGAGAGAGAGAGAAAGAAAGAGAGATGTGTGAGAGAAATATCCGATTAGCTGTCTCCTGCACACCCCCTACTGGGGATTGAGCCGAAAACCTGGGCATGTGCCCTGACCTAGAATGGAACCAGTGACACATTGGTACATGGGATAAAACCCAACCGATTGAGCCACACTGGCCTCCCTTTCAATTTAAACAGTCCTATATGCAAAGTTTCTGATCATCATGTAGGCCTAGGTATTTGTGGTAAAGGTAATGGGAATTATGTTTGTGGTGGACAGTAATAGCCCACATCCAATCAATCACTCATTCTGTGGAAGCTAAGATCAAAGTCTACAGAGATGATTTGTTCATAGAAATACAACTAGCTCATAGCAGTCCTGGGAGAGGACTCACACGAGGGTGTGCAGATTCCATATCATTCTGGGAAGAATAGGGCAAATGTGTATATCACTCCAATCCAAATAGCAATGCACCTCTCATTTCTTCTCGTCTACTTAACTGGAAAATTGAATTTCCTTATCTTTAGCTTGCCAAGTGTCCTTGACTCCCTCCCTGGCTTCCCAGTGCATCACTGTGGTGTAGTCAAATAAGAATGATGCTTCACATTTGAAGTCATTTTGGGCTACATGATATACATCATTTCCTTTTTACTTCTTGGATATAGCTTTTGCTTTCTCGGTTTTCAGCTGTTGACAGAGTTAAGGAAGCCTTGAAGATATCATTGATAATTCTTTGCTGATTTTGACTTGGTTCCCTCAGCCCTAATATTTTTAAATATATGAATAGAACTGTGGTTTCTATATTATCCCACAGGAAATGTCACTAACTAGATTTATGATACCGTTCATTCCCTTGGTTATTACTTCTGTCAAGCCCAGTGTGAAGATCTGTTGTGTGATTCCTGGCAGGCAATTCCTAATTGCAATTTGGATTGTGGCAAAAACATCGCTGCAATGAGAAGAAAACATATGTTTTGAAAAATATTGAACAATAGAATAAAATGTACTATTCTTAGGTGATTCACATACAATGTGAACTTACACAGTCATTTTATTTCATAATGATTAACTTACGAGGAGTATTGACATAGATTTTTTAGATCCTTCCTTCAAATAAAGAAATTATCTTACTACCAGAGGCCTGGTGCACGATTTCATGCAATAGTGGTGTTCTTTGGCCAAGCCTGTGGGATTGGGCTGAAACTGGCTCTCCAACATCCCCCGAGGGGTCCCGGATTGAGAAAAGGCACAGGCCAGGCCGAGGGATCCCACCAGTGCACGATTGGAGCTGGGGAGGGACGTGGGAGATTGGCCAGTCTGGGAGGGACCAGGGGAGGGCTCTAGGGAATGTCCACACCATCTCACTCAGTCCAGATCAGCTGGACCCCAGCAGCAAACTAACCTACCAGTTGGAGTTTCTGCCCCCGGTGGTCAGTATCTGTTATAACAACTGCTTGACTGGTTGACTGTCTGCCCCCTGGTGGTCAATGCATATCATAGCAAGCAGATGAGTGGCCTTAGCATATCATTAGCATATTATGCTTCGATTGGTTGAATGGATGACCAGAAGACTGGACACTTAATATATTAGGCTTTTATTATATAGGATGAAACTTTCTTGATATTCAATACCCTCTTCAGTGAATTCAGGGAAATTTTAAGTAAACTTTTCAGCTCTTTCTTTCTTGTTATCCTTGCCATTTGTGCATACAAATTTAGGGAAACAAGATCCATCTGCTCTGTTTTCCCCACCCCTCAATGCTCCGCCATGCTCAGTATTACCAATAAGTTCACTGTTTAATTTGCACAAAATGATGCCAAGTAACGTAAAGTATTAAAGAGTAATTTAGTATCATTCCAATAGGGTGAGTAACCTGAAAATTTAAGACTGTGTTAAAAACCTGCAGGCCAGCAAAAGTAGAGTGTACACCCCTGTGATCAAACCAGGTGGCTACCAAACCACAATCTAATATGGTTTTCTGCCTGAAAATAATACTCATTAAGGTAAGTGAATAAATTTTTAAGCATTTCTCATAGAACTTCATTTATATGTAGCCATCAGAGGAAAGTTCTACATATGCAGCACTCTCTACCAAGTAATAAAAAGAAAAGAAAAATAAAGAAAAAGCTATATATATTGCCCCTTCTGTATTTCCTGTAATGTCCACTGGTTCAGATTTGATCTCCTGGCAGTGGAGTAGGAAGAATTCAACTTCAGTAAAGTGGAAATGAATAAGTAATATGCCAGGAATTTGAAACCAAAATATCAATTTCATAAGGAAACTTAGCCTCTACAAAGGTGGAAACATAAAGGAAAGGAGGAAATATGCTCTCTTCCTTGGGGAAGTATGAAGTCATGTTCTCTTTTATATCTCCTTCAGCGAGGTTCAGGAAAAAGCATCATTAGAGGGGCTATTGAATTTAACCATCTTTACTATAGGTGGGGTATGTGTGTGTATATATGTGTGTGTGGGTGTGTGAGTGCATGTGTAATGTGGATGAGTTCTCAAGTGATTACGGATGTGAAGTCAAGCAATGCTGAAACTGAAAGTGGGAAGATCAATTAAAAGCTCCAAAATAAAGCAAAGAGCTTAATCTTGACTGAAAGCATTGAAAAATGTTATCTGGGATCCACCTTTGAATATACATCACTAAGGAAAACTAAGTTTTCATTTTGGCTCAGTAAAGCATTGTCATTATATTTATTAAAGTCTGTACATTATTTTATGTACAGATTTGCTCATAAACCAAAAAAAAAAAATGGTGCAAATGCAACAGGATATGCTTTACTAGGATTTTAAAAAGCAAAAGCATGTTCCTGCATGTTCATTAGAAAATAATCCTAACTCATGAAATTTTTCAAAGGATATATCTTTAGGAAAGTATAGATTTAGGGAGATGCATTAACATATGTAAACTTTATTAGATGGTATTTTGAATGATGGCTCTAGAAGAAATATTTTGTTTCAAAATTATATCAGAAAAGTTTCAACATGTATGTTTTCTTACACACTAAAAGCCCACATAAATACATTTCTGTTAAATTTTTGTTTGTGTTTCAACACAAAAGTTTAAAAAAATCACATCGTATTGGGAATAAACTTCACATGTTAGAAGGTAGAGACCTACAAACCTATAGAGCCAGGAGACTAATCAAACAGGTTTCACTATCACTGTTTCATTGTCACTGCTTCTATCAGTTCTATTCCCAAGCTATGCTAGAAAAATTTCAAAACGTAACCTTTTATAGATCTCTGGGGAGCACAGCCAGTTTACTGTGAGTCATGTGCTCATGATACTTGAGAGGCAGGAGAAGAAGCAGTAAGTACTGGATGGGCTAGGGTGGCTAATTATTTTGCTGGGGCTTCCATGACAACTACTTAAACAACAGAAATTATTTTCTCACAATTCTGGAGGCTGGGAGTCTCAGATCCAGGTCTTGGCAGGGCTGCTTTCTTCTGGGTCCTCTCTCTTTGGCTTGTAGATGGCTGTCTTCTCTCTGTGTCTTCACTTGGTCTTTCCTCTGTGTGTGTCTGAGTCCTAATTTAATCTTATCCGACACCAAGCAACAGCCCATCGTGTTGGGTTGGGAGTTACTCCAATGATCTTATTTAACCTTAGGTACCTCTTTAGAGATCACATTTCCAAATAAAGTCACATTTGAAGTACTAGGAGTTAGAGCTTCAACATACGCATTTGTGAGTGACACAATTCAGCCCATTTGGGGAAGAGCTCTCGGTTGCTATTTGCCAAGAAATGTCACAGAACAGAAAAACTTACTTGCGTGGGTTTATCTGTGTGTGACGTTTGCGAATAGTATCTCTGCCTTCAAACATCTTTAGAAAAGCCCACAAGAATCACAGCGTGCTTGGTGGGATTTCTTGGTGGCGATTCCTGTCATTTTATACGTAGGTTGAAGGGCCACTGAAAATGAGCCAGCTCCTTAGTTTGCAGAATAGTTGACATGTGAGTTAAAACATGATTCTGGTAAAGTGATTGTGTTTCACGATTTCATGATACCATGTTAAGAAGTCTGCTGTGGCCCTGACTTTTAAAAAAAATATTTATCCTCCCTTTTCCTGCATTTCCATCCTAATAATTGTATCTCTCATCTCTTCTCAATGTATTCTCTCACTCAATATTAAAATAAAAAACTTAATATTTTAATCTTTAAAACTATAGTTGTAAAGTATTAAAACTACTTTCACGATTTCTTAATTAGGACAACATGCATACATTTAAGGGTCATATACTAGGGCTTATTGTGTAGTAGATTTAAAAAATCATATTTTCTACCCACATAGATAAGAAAGAGCTAAAATAAACATATTATTTAGCACCAATATTTTTATTATTAAATACTGGCTAATGTGACCACACATAAATCATAGTTTGATAGAATAACCGAGTCAATAAAGTTATATAAAATCAAATATCAAATTCTTAAGAAGATAATTTTTAACAGACATATTATACTTTAATAGTAGTCTGGAGGCACTCAAGTTCATTGTATTGCTATGTAGCAGATAAACTATGGTTATTCCATTATATATATTTACATGTAACTAGGAGCCTGGTGCACAAAAATTTGTGCACTTAGGGGGGAGGGTGTCCCTCAGCCTGGCCTATGCCCTCTCACAGTCTGGGACCCCTCAGGGGATATCCACCTGCTGGCATGCCTGGCCAGCCTGGGTGAAGGGCTGAGGGCTGTTTACAGGCTGGCCAAGCCCCCTCAGTAAGGACCCTCACCCCCTGGGGGTGTGGTCAGCCTGGGTGAGGGGCTGAGGACTGTTTGCAGGCTGCTCACAGCTCCCATTGACCCAACGTTCCAGCACGGCTGGCTGGAATCAGGTTTCTGGGGTTTATTTATATTCTATAACTGAAACTTTGTTACCTTGAGTGGAGGCCTAGGCAGGCAACAGAAACCTCCTGTTTGCTTCAACTCTGTGGCTTCTATACTTGAAACATTGTTGCTTGAGCAGAGGTCTGCTGGCCTGGTCAGGCAGTTGCAATGGGAGCCTCCTGCTTATTCCAGCTCCGTGGCTGCTGGCCACCATCTTGGCTGGGTTAATTTGCATGCAGCCGCTCTGATTGGCTGGTGTATGTGGCTTGGCTCGTGGGTGTGGCTTGGGTGTCAGAGTAATGGTCAATTTGCATATTACTTTTTTATTAGATTAGATTACATATATGTAATTTAAAATAAGAATAATAATTTTATTTATTAAGATTTCCAAAAATCTTGGGAATTTTAAAACAATTATACCATAGAGGAATTTGATTTCTATATAAATAACAGCTCTCTGAACAATGGGGTGATGATGAAATGCTTGAATGGCTGAAAAATGATAAAAGAATGTTTTCTACTCATTAAACTAAATGTAACATTGTTTTCTGTGATCCTCTTGTATTAACTGCTAAAGGATAAAAGATTATTTAATTTTCCCAGAATGAGTTATAAATTGTGCACTTACTCATTTTAAGTGGACATTAGAATATGTCATTTTGTCTTATGTAAACTGAAAATACTAGCTTTACCTCATCCTTGGCAAAGAAATGCAGGAGGAAAGTGAATGCAGTCAAGGGTAAATCTGTCCTAAGAATTGCTATCCAATCTGGAGTGGATAAAATTTCATAAAATAGGAATGAGATTTTTGTGTATTGTATTAACAGGAAAAAAAGTAGTGCCATTAAAAAATACTGGATTCTCATATCTTTACTTTCTTGAAAAGAAATTTTGGATAGAACAAGTACAGTCATTAAAAAAACTCAAACTAGGATGATACTAGATTTATGGCTATATTCACAGAAATACAACTCTTGTGTTTAATTCATGGATTGTGACTTTAATATCATGATTATAATTTATAATTTTTGATACATATGACAGTAGAATGTATAAATTTTTAAGGCAGTGTATACCCAAGATAATTAGAAGTTTTTGAAATAGTTCATTGGGACCCCCCACCACTATCTCTCAAGCCCTCTACCCTCCAGGAACTGGGGGACAATTATTTCCAAAAACATTGCTAGAATAGGGTAAATTTCAAGACATGATATCTGGTTGATGACCTTTCTGATTTGAACAACTAGAAAAGCAAACAAAATATATAAAACTAAATGTTGGACAAGTAGTGCAGGACAATAATCCTGGAATAAGGTGACAGAACAAGATAAAACTTGCTGCCTGGAAAGAGTGCACAAACCTCTGAAAAGGGAGAAGGAATGTCTATACAGACTTTTTCTTTTTAATATATTTTATTGATTTCAGAATGATGAGAGAAAATCATTGACTGGCAGCCTCCTGCACACCTGCTATTGGGGAGTAAGCCCACAACCCAGGCATGTGCCCTCATGGGGAATTGAATGATGACCTCTTGGTTCGTAGGTGGATGTTCAAGCACTGAGCCACACTGGCTGGGCTATACAGAATTTTTGTTGAGTGAGTGACGGGCATCACAGATCAGAGAGACCAAGGTGACTAGAAACTGCAGCAAAACAAAGACTGGAAGCTGCTGAATCACGAGGAAGCTAAATGGAGGCGAGATCCAGAGATTTGCAGAGGGAGCTCCTCAATCATGTGTTAACGTATAAGTGTGTTAAGCCAGCTGCAGGAAATATAACCCATACGTTCCAGTAGGTAAAGAGTGTGCAACTGATGAGGAAAAATGGAAGAAATAGAACAAAAACCCAAATCAAATTCCTAGCATAAACACATACAATTTCATGAAAGAGACATATGCTTGTTACCAACTGGCTGGGACCTCAGTCCTTCTCATCGATCAGAAAAGATTTTAAGGTTAATGAAAGGAAAGCAAGCAAGAGTGTATTGGCTGCAGCAAAAATATACTCAGGAGAGTGAAAAAGGAAGAGCAGAGAAGAAGCAACAGGAGAACCCAGACTGGGCTGCTCTGGATCACTGGGAAGTCAGAGAAAAGGGGGCCTCGGAGACAGGTTCAGGGGGTGAGCCCAGGATGAGCTGCTGCCCCCCATTGCTCCCAGGTTGCAAGCCTCCTGGGGCCCCTTTGAGGTCCGGGGATATGTGCCTGTGGAGGAATGGCACAGGCAGTGCTCCTAGGAGCCCTGGGTCCTTTGTCCTGAGGGACCTCGCTCTTCCAGGTGGAAATCTTAGGGGAGTTCTTAGGGGAAGGCCTTAGGTGAATAGTCATCAGCTTTCCAGGTGTTCTCTTTCAGTGTCACGGTCAGTGCCAGGACAGAAGTCCTTCGTCAATATAGCTGGTACTGAGGCAGCCAAAGCATCAGTTGTCTGGTTTTGCTGCTTCTCTGGGCCTGG
Organism: Murina feae; assembly: GCA_004026665.1. Classification (NCBI taxonomy): domain Eukaryota; kingdom Metazoa; phylum Chordata; class Mammalia; order Chiroptera; family Vespertilionidae; genus Murina; species Murina feae. The sequence continues at coordinate 29,635 of PVJC01014572.1, forward strand.
AGCTGAAATACAACCGAGGCCTAGATGTATCTCTAGGGACGAAAAGGTCAGGGACAGCTGAACCGCCTGACCTGCAATATGAGGTACAGTATCAGTGGTCCAAACCGCATGGCCTGTGTGTGATATGCAAGAAAAGCTAGATTACCAGCTGGTTCCAAACCCACCCCCTGGCCGTCAGCTGGCTGCTGGGCCCTCCACTGAGAGGCAGGATGAAGGCAATATGTTGGTTCAGGACCCCAGGGCAGCCCCCACACCAGCTGCTGACATCTAACTTCTAAACATACTGAGTGGGAATAAAATGTTGTGGCTTGCTATATGCCTCTCACTTATATTAAATACTTTATTCTTCACAACAACATTAAAATGTAGGTACTGAATCATCCACATGGTCATGGGAAATACAGGCACAGCTAAAACAAACAAAAACAAAAACAACCAATATTAAAGATAATAATTTTACCTGTTAATGAGTGCTTTTCTTATAGGTTTAGACACCGTTTCTTTAATGGCCCATTAACCTTTCTAATTCTATATTTAATAACTATGAAATGAAAATAGCTAAGAATCTGGCAAATGGACTTACTATGAAAATTAAATGAAACAAGTATTATATATAATATTTTGGCATTCAATAAAATGAAACTTAATGTTAGTAGTATTGTATCATTTTTTGATATACAGCTTTCTTTTTTGGCGAAAGTTTTAAAATAATAATCACATTTTCCATGTTTTCTTAATTTTCAGGAAGCTCAAAAAGCAATTATATTTAAATTTTAGTTTTCTGTCTTTTCAATAATCAAGGTTTCTTATATAAATATCTGCAAACATCACTACTGTCTCATTCTTGATATTTATCATTTATCCTCTTTATGATTTCATGGTTTTATTACGTTTATGTTTCATCATAGGGAAACCTCACATTGCCTATGGAGATAAATCCATAAATCACCAAGAATTTTCTTTTGGCTGCTAAAATTAAAGACCCAATTATAGTGGGTTAAAAAGAAAGCAAAACACACAACACACACACACACACACACACACACACACACACACACACACACACGAGATGTTCTCTCTTACCTGAGTGAAGTGGGGAGATTATCCAGGGTTAAGATAGCTATTTTATCATATTGTCAGGACACTGGCTTCTTCATGGCGTCTGTTTCATCATTATTATTCTGCGCCTTCTCTCCAGAAGGTTAAATAGTATATAATGGAGTCGCTGACTTCTATCCTGAAAGTCAATTAGTTGTAAATGGAGCCAGAAGAAGGAGGGGATCAGGGACAAAGAGGAATTTCCTATGAGATGAGTCAGCCTCCTTTCCAGAGATTTCCTGCAAATTACTTCATCAAAGTTTTTTGGTGTTTTTCAATACAGTAGTCATCTATAGTAGAAAAAGTTCTGAAAATGAAATACTTTTGCTAAATACATTGACATCTTAAATAAATTCATGGTTTTGTTACTAAGGAAAAAAAATCAATTGTGGTTAAACCACTAGATGTTCCGTCAAAGCAGAGAAGAGATGAGAGAGAGAGGATCTTTGCATAAAAGCAAAACCTGTGCAATGCAAACAGCTTTTCTAGAAAAAGACTCATGAAATTGCTCTGCTCAGGGAAATTCCATAAATATCAAAAGAGATAGGCTTCTCATGTTTGCCTGCTCTAATTGATGCCTTTGGTGAGTTTAGCAACCTGTGACACCGGGGAATTTAAGAAATAGCATTGTGTATCTATGTAACCGAGTAAAGGTGGCCATGTAAGTAGTCATATTATTTTGAGATTAAGTGATAAGGAAAGGATAGCAGTGCCTATCACTTAAGTGACTATAAGTGTCTGTAAAGGTATTGCACTCTAAATTTCCTTACTTCCGCAATTTGTTTCTGTCGGGCAGCCATCCACGCCTGATATATAGGCAGGAATGTATCTTAATCTTCACTGTCCCTTGTATTTCTTCATCTGACATGCCTTAAAAAACAACAACAAATAAAAACAAAAGCAGCAACAACAAAACAACAAAAATTGTGTTTTTAAGGCTGTTTAAATATACTTTCTGGAAACATCGTTGTGTTGCTGAACCCCTACCCCCATTCTGCTTTTGAATTCTTAGCTCTATTAGTTCCTGGTGAATTTGGTGCAGACTACATCTTGTAGTTCTCCTGGGAGCGCAAGAATCAAATAAAGAAGCTCAGCCACCCATGACAATGCCTCTGTTTTTTGCAACAGAGAATTTTTCCTAATTAGCAAGATGTCAGGTTGGTTCAATTCCCATGTCACCTCCAAATTCTACACCTTGGCTACCAAAGAGCTGTCCCCAGATGAGGGCCTGATTACTTCTTTGACTATTGCTGTATAATAAATAATTAATAGTTCCCTTTAATCTGATCAATTTTCTTCACTGATGCCTAATTATTTGTAGTTACTTATTTTTAACTTGAAAGCTGATAGATAGCACATCTGTTTGTAGTTTGTGTTTCTAAATATATTCTTTGTAAGAGTAATTAGGTAATACCTTTGAAAAAAATGTTTTGTCTCTCCCTTCCTTCCCTGCCTCCCCCAAATAATCATATGTTCATTGTCTCTCTGGTTAGCCCAGACATGTCAAACACATGGTCCACAGGCCACTAACATCATTTACTTGGCCCATGTTAGTCTTTGAGTTTGACATGCCAGGTTTATCCTAAGCTAGTCATTGTGTTGGAAGTTCATTTTATGCCAGGAGAGGCTGTCCATCACTTTAATATTTAGACTGTGGAAAAGATCGCTGGTTAGGGTACCACCATTTTGGTTCATAATGAATTAAGAGAGTAAGTAGGCAAGGCCAGGCAGCTATCTCTCCGAGTTTGCACTCTTATTTCTTCATGGTGTGTGTATTGAGTTGAGGCTTGGCTGCTAGGGAGAGGACTATCTAGACTGAGAGCAGAAGTGAGGATATGCCATTTTGATAATGTGATTTGTACTAAGAAATATAGATTTGATCTTCTTCCTTATTTCTGGCAACTCCAAACCCTTAGAATTTTCTAGGTGCTGAGAGAAATATAGGTGTCTATTATGTTAATGAGATGATTTTTGGCAAGCACCTTGGCAACCTAAGGATGAGGGCTGATTGCCAGGGGAAGCAACTATGTGATTAGAAGGCAAAAATGGTTAGTCCCACCCCCTCACCTCAGGGGAGGAGAGATGGGCTGCAAATTGAATCAATTGAAAAGGGCAATGATTAATCAATTATGCCTGTGTAATGAAACCTTCAGAAAAATCTAAAAGGACATAGTTTGAGAGTTTCCAGGATGGTGAACAGGTACAGAATTGGTGAAAATAGTGAGCTTGGAGAGAGCATGAAAGCTTCTACCCTTTCCTCATACCTTGCCTTATGCATCTTTCTCATATGGTTGTTTCTAAGTTATATCCTTTTAAAATAAACTGGTGATTTAGGTAGAAGTTCTGTGAGCTGCATTAGCAAATTAATCAAACCCAAAGAAGGGGTTACTGGAACCTTCCATCTACTAGTATAGCTGGTGGGTCAGAAGCACAGAATGACATCCTGGGCTTTAGATTAGTGTTTGAAGGGAGAAGCCGTCTAGTGGGACTCAGCTCTTAACCTCTGGAACTTGACACTATCTCCAGGCAGATAGTGTCAGAATTGAACCGCATGGAAGGACACATAACAGGTATCAGTGAATTGCTTAGATCTGTGGGGAAATCCTCCCCACCTCCACTTTGGAATTGTTGCCAGAATCAGTTTAGCATATTCACAGAGGTGTTTCCACAGCAGAGGCAGAAATAGGCAACTGAGTATCTGACACCTGCCCTGACTGGGCTGAGAGAGTAAAGACTGCAAATTCACCGATCGGGAGTGTTTGCAGAGATGGCCAGCAAAGTTCCACTTGGTGAGGACAGTGTTGAACATGACTGGAGTCTGTGCTCTCAAAACACAGCAACAGACAAGAAATTTCCCAACATTTCTGTGATCCCCAAAGTGCCTGTCTGCAAAGAGCCACTCTTCCCTCTATGTCTCAGGTACAACGAACTCACAGGTAACCCATTTTACCTCTGTCAAGGTCAGACTATAACTCTCCAAATTCTCATTCTTTGCCTTCTGAAATATGTAGGCATTGCATTGTTAATACCCACGGAGCAATATGAACAAAGTGCCTGTTAATTTAGCAAATTAGCTAAGCTTTATTCAGCCTTCCATCCTTTGCCAGGCTCCTGAACTTTTCCACACACTTCTGTTACCAGACTAAAGGATTCATTTACCTGCCATGAGTCAAAGCCTAAGGAGTGTAAAGGTTTGTTCTTAGGAAGTGGCTGGCACCTGAGATGAGTGAGCTAACGTTCATAGACCTAGTTTCCTGATGGTGTCCAGGGGATGGGTTCTTTAGGGGGAAGCTATTAGTCACGGGTGACTGAGGGAGTTAGGGTCATGGTCAGAGTCGTGGTGTCTATTGATTGGTCATCCCTTGGGTGGGGGTATCATTGATCAGAGCATCTGGTTCTAATGTCGGCCATGGTGTTGCTTTCTCTGGTTTCATTGCTTTTCTGAGCTTGGCACTGAAACGCAACTAAGGTCTAGATGTTACCTTTAGTTTGAGACTTTGTCTCTGCAGTCAGTAAACCCAAGGCTTTACTCCTGAGATTGTCTAATGCTGATTGGGGCCTCATTATGCTGAGGACCCTGTGATGAAGGGAGGGGACCTGCAAGGAAAAAGGAGGCAGTGAGTCGGGGTGCTGGATGAGGCCAGTTTGAATAAAAGGAAAGAAAGGAATAAAGGTCATACTAAAGACATGAAGTTTCTGTGTGGTTACACTTTGGGTTATTGAAATGCTGAATGACTCCTTCACAGCCTCTCCTGAGAAAGGCTGACCTCCAGGGAAAACATTCCCTGATCAACTGTCCTCTGACACCACCACTCATCCCACTTTCCTTCTCTGGTTTTGTGTTTACTCTTCCTTGCAAAGGGAAAGCCATTTTCTGATGCCATTTGATACCCTTGTAGATCTTCTGGGAGATTTCCCATATTGCAATAGTCTCTCCTGCCCACCACAATAGCCTTCCTCCCCTGATTGCAATAATCCTTTTGAGTAAGTTCCTTCTTACTGAAGTCCAGATTTGTTTTTATTTGACAGCACACATCCAAGGATTAGCCTGGGGAATAAGGTGGGAGGATTCCTTTTCTCATAATGCCTAGAAGTTATGTAACCTTTTCCTCTTATCGCCAATGCCAACTGTGAGGGGAGCAATAGGAAAATGAAGAAAACTTAAGATTGAATTATCTCAAGGACTCTGGCTTCAACTTCAAGATCCTGTTTAAATTATTGGTTCATACTAAGTTTTCATTGATTTTTGCTAAAATTATTTTTCCTATTATTTCTTTTTTATACCCAGAAGATTTGTTGTGGGAAAGGTTCAAATAATAGAGAAATTTTAGAGAATTTAATAAAATATATATTCTCTGCACATCTAAGTGTCATGTGAACTAACTATACATATAAATCATTGACCTTGAATATTAGTCCTTTTTTTCTCAGCTTCTGTTTCTTATTTTACAAATCTGTACTTGGATCCTTCAACCTAGAATTTTATATGCTTTAATTCTGATAATGATTTGTTTCAAAAAATATTTTTGATGGTTTAAATGCCTTCTTCTATTGAGATAATTGCCCATCTCCAAGAAAAAAAATGAGAAACGATGATGGGACCTGTGAAAACCATTTTATTCTTTTAAGGAAAATAACTTAAAGGAGCCTGCTACATGTTGCTTCACTCCTAGCACCCTTCTCTTAAGATCATGTGACCTACTCTTAATACAATGTGGCCACATTACTTTTGTAAATGTGATTTAATTTAATCTTGTGTATCCAGTTATTTATTTATTTAGCCTATTAAAAAATCCTTATTGTTGAAAGCTTTACATATGTCCCCTTTTCCCCCTCAGTGATCCCATCCTAGCCCCCTTACTGCTCTCCTCCCTCGCTACCTCCCCTCCTGCCCCTGGCCTTCACCACCCTATTGTTCGTGTTCACGGGTTATGTATATATGCATACACGTTCTTTGGTTGATCTCTTTCCACCCACCCACCCATCCCAGCCTTCCCTCTGAGATTACACCAATTTTCTTTTAACAAGGAGTCTGCTATGTACTTCCTAATAATGAAATTACTTCTAATTCTAAATAGTTTTGCATAAATAGGTATAGCCTGAAAACTTTTTAGTTCTCTGATTGGAAGATTTTTAGGAGCATATATGACATTTCCTAGAATTTCCTCAAATTTCTAGAATTCTATTTTATCAATAATAAAAGAGTATAAGCTGGTTTTAATATATTCATTATGTACTCATCTAAGTTTTTCCTAAACCGTGTAAATTATCCTTGGTCTATAGACATGTTCTTCATGATTATTTATGAGTATTATTTATAAAGTAAAATTCAACGGCAATGCCAAACAGCCTACTTGGCAGTAGGTTAAACTCTTCAGAGAGGAATGTATTTTGAAAGTACAATCCTGACAGACAACATTGTACAGGTTCACGTGTCAGACATGAGATGATCCGTGCTAGTGGTTATTTTAGGAGAGCTGAAAATAGAATATTGTTGCAGAAATTTGTTGGGAGAAACTCTCTTTTTTAATAGATTCCAGAGAAATATGAAATGGCTTAAGATAGAATACTTACAATCTTCGCAGGCAAAGGAAACAAACTGTGTGGTCAAAAGGAATGCTGGGTCAGATTGTAGAGTCTGGGAGAAGTCACACTGAGGAAAGGAAAAAGGGCATATTGTATAAAAAGTCGTTCAGAGCATTTGAAAATGTGTGTATGGGGGTATAAAAATGACTTAATGAAGAGGAAAAAGAATGATATGGCCGAGGAAGACACATTCTTTATAGCAAAATGAAATCAGCTGGGAATTTTTACACAAGGTAGGACACATACAATATGTATGCCCACTAAATTGCAAATGTCAGTGTCAGATGTGGCTATATTTGTCAATTAATTTTAGCAATGGAAAGTTTGAAAAAAGCAAATACTTTCCATGAGTAGCCCACTCTGAGGGAACATAGGAAGCTGAGAAGCAAAAACAGCACAGGTCCAGCTCTGATCTTTCCTGAAGATGATTTTTTCTCTACCTATTAATCTTTCTTAGAAATATTTGCCTGGAGAGGGAAAATGCTCTTTCTTCTCTCACAAAGGAGGCAAGCCTTTGAAAGCCCAGCTTTGTTCTTCACAATGTGGACTTTTCTAATGTACAAAGAATTCTCTCTGAAGTCCATAAACAAAAGCATGCCTTGCTGTTTGCAAGTTATCTATTTAATTAAGAGAACGCTCTTGTCCTTTTCTGTCTAGATTTAAAGTCTTTCAATATGCCCCCAAACTGAGATCTAATCATCGCAACAATTGACCGAAGATTCCCACTGAGATATCAGGAAAGGAGATAAGTGTCACACAATTTTACATTAAGAAAGGCTCCCAAAAGCGGACTAAAAATCACTTAATAATGATCTGTTTAATTTTTCTCTTTAACAATACCAAAAGAAATTAGATTTTCAGTGAACGGTATGTACCATTATCAGAGATAATCTGTTTACAAGTCATTTGTCTATATAAATATTTTATATTGTGTAGAACATGCATAATATTCCAAATAGTGGAATTAAACCAGGAACACTGATGAAAAGCAAATCTCTATATCAAAGGTATTCATTTTGTTTTCTAATTGTGGAAAGAGCTTTTAACTTGTTACAAAGATATACTTTTTTGTTATCCTAAGGTGAAATTCGTCATGCCCCCAATTTAAGTATTTTGTCCTCTGTGA
>PVJC01014573.1:0-36262 GCA_004026665.1 Murina feae
TAATGAAACAATTGTTACTTTTACTGGTTAGGCCGGAGCTGCTCTTTCCTTCAGCTCCGGAGGATTCTATGATTGTTACAATGTTTCAAAAAGCTGTGTTTCGCTAGAGGCAGTTTAATCGGAGCTGAGCTGAAGGGCGCAGCTTCACTTTCGCTCCTGCCGCAATGGAAAGGGCTGTTTACTCAGGTCCGGGAGTGGCAGCCGCCATGTTGGCTGGGCTAATTTGCATACAGCCACTCTGATTGGCTGGTGGGCATGGCTTACCCTGTCTCGGAGAAACGGTTAATTTTAATATTTCGCTTTTATTAGTTTAGATATTAAATCATTACAAGTTAAATACTTTTTAAAACAAAATTTTAAAGTTAACCAGTAAGAGAATAAAAAATTATTCCAAAGCACTAGGGGAGAATGGTAAAGGGACAGTCAAGATGAGAAGATCAGAGTCTCTGGAAGGATAAAAATTAACCAGGAGCTAAAACCAAGAGCCATTTGTTTATGGTGGAAAAAAAAAAAAAAAAAAAAAAGGTTTCCCTTGTATCTATCAAGAAAACCACATTAGTTAAATACAGAAAAAAACTGTAAATGTGCAAAACTTGCTTATTAAAAGACAAAGTCTTAAAGATGGAATCAAAATTAAAATCAACTTATTTGCTGTTAATAAGAGATACCCCTCAAAGAGACAAAAAAAAAATTTAAGAGTACAAAAATGTTTCTCCGTGACCATTCTGTCCTTCCTCTCTTCCTTCTATTCTCCACCTACCAAAACCCTTCTAACAGACATATGTCTTTGCTTGTACATGCCTAAAAATCTCTGTTGAAGATTAAGAAGCTGATAAAACTGGTTACCTCCTGGGAATAGCAGGGAGGGAGACTTTTCACTGTATACCTTTCTGGACCTTCTGAACTGTGAACAGTACGTACACATATGACTCATTTTAGAAAAACAACAAACAAACTAAAATATAAAGCCAAAACCGATGATCTTTAAGAAATATCTGCTCCCTTCCCTCAAAAAATTAAAAATAGAATTATCACATGATCCAGCGGTTCCACTTTTAGGTATAGACTCAAACAAATTGAAAGCAGCGTCTCGAAGAAATATTTGCTCACCCAAACTCATAGCAACACTATTCCAACAGCTAAGACATAGAAAGCAACCCAAGTGTCCATCAACAGGGGAGTGGGTAAACAAAATGTGGCATGTCTGTACAATGGGATATTCAGCCTTAAAAAAGAAGAAAAGTCTGACACATGCTCCAACATGGATGAACCTTGAGGACATTGTACTAAGTGAAAAAAGCCAATCTCAGAAAGATAAACACTGCATAACTCTACTTATATGAAGTACTTGGAGTATTAAAAATCAGAGCTATGGAAAGTAGATTAGTGGTTGTCAGGGGCTGGGAGAACGGGGGAATGAGCAGTTATTGTTTGACTAGAGGCCCGGTGCATAAATTTGTGCACGAGTGGGGTCCCTTGGCCTGGCTGGTGAGCAGGGCTGATCAGGCCATCTTGCCTAGTCCCAATCGGTGGCCGATTGGGGCTGACCAGGGGGAGGAACCATGGAGGTTGGCCAGCCATGGGAGGTTGGCTGTGGGAGTGCACTGACCACCAAGGGGAAGCTCCTCATTGAGCATCTGCCCCTAGTAGTCAGTGTGTGTCATAGCAACTGGTCGACCGTCATTTGGTCGACTGGTCGAAATGGTTGCTTAGGCTTTTATATATATAGAGTTTTGCAAGATGAAAAGTGTTCTGGAGAAAAAGATTGGTGGTTGGTAGTTGCACAACATGAATATACTTAATACCACTGAACTGCACACTTAAGAATTATTAACACAGTCAATTTTCTGTTATGTATGTTTACCACAATAAAAAAGTTTGGGAAAAGACTAAACCATCCCTTTCCAAGAGGCCCTCCCTGTCTGCCCACTCCCCACAGGTCTCCCCTTCTCTGACCCCGTGTCGCGCCTATGAAAGTCCAGCTCATCCCTGGGTGTGCTGGTCTCCTCTGCACAACCACAGACTCAGACACCTGAGGACAGGGGCTGTGTTTTATTCCTTTTCTTTCTTTTAAACTCTATACTTTTGGTGGCAAAGTACTTCAATGACTACTTGATGGAACTGACACATTCCTGGGTTAAGTCTACCTTGGGAGAGCACACTTTCTGGGGCTCTGGAAACAGGAACAACTCGGTGATGTGGACAAGAGAGCCCAGGCTTCAGAGTCAGCCCACCAGGATGGAGAAGCCAGCCCAGCCACTAACACCTCAGGCTAATGATTGCTCCAGGCCAAGTCTCAGTTTTCCCCTCCAAAAAAATGGGATAGCAATGTGTGATGAAATATAATGTGGGCCATTCTTACTGCCTTCTACACAGAGAGAGCTCACAGTTTGAGGGCTTGTTCCTTTCCTGCCTGTGCTTTTCTGTGTCAAGCAATTGAGAACAGAACTCTGTCAAGGGAACAGAATGCTTAGTTATTTGCTCCCTTTTTATACCTTTTTTCTTTTTGAGATAACTACAGACTCACATGCGGCTGGAAGAACTAGTACAGAAAGATCTTATATATCCTTATCCCTCAATGCCAGGATCTTGCATATAATGATCATGACCAGGAAACTGACACAGGTACAACTCACTGACCCGACTCAGATTTCACCCGCTTTGCATGCATGTGTGTATTTGGTTCTGTGTTCACCTGTTTTGCATGCACGTGTATATGTGTCTTTAGATCCCTCGTGCTACCCTTTTACAGTGACAGCCCTTAGTTACTGTGCAATAAGGGCTCCTGCTTCAGAAAGATCTTCACCCGGGGGTCACGGAGGGTTTTTTTCAAGCACAGCAATCCACCCAGCCCTACTACCCCTGCTGCCTTGGTTTTTCTCCCACGTCTTAAAGTTCCTTTATTTTTATTTATCTTTTGTTGTTCTTGTGTGTCTGGCTTTTTATAAACTTTTTAATTGAACTTACCGAGGGACATTAGCTAGTAAAGTTATATAGGCTGGGTGGGTATATAATTCTATGATACATCATCTGTATATTGTACTGTGTGTTTAACAGCCCAAGTTGAAAGGTCCCTCAGAGAGTTGGGTTGAGTAACCGGTGCATCAGAGAATTCCCTAACCACCTGGATTAGAGTGTGTCCCCATGTCCCCTGGAGCCCTTGCACCCAAGCCGGCCCCTATTCCAACGGAGATCTCTCAGTGACATGCACTAAACCCGCCCAGTCCTGCCAGTGAGGGTTCCTGTTGGCCAGCTCCATGCTCCTGAGTCACCTTCCTCTCCCTGAGTGGAGGTCCTCCTTGGAGCTGCCAGGTTCAGTTCTGTGTCTTTTCATCCTCATAAGACAATATAGTCCTGAGGTGTTTGGGGCCAAGGGAGCAACTGGCCAGACTAGGGACCCAGAACTCTCACCATGTTCCCATCAAGTGGCTTGCTTCGCTGAGGAGTGAACCCCATCAAAGGTCCTCGTTCTTTGTTACATGGAGATACACTTCGCAGCTACGTGCTGGGGTCCCTTGTGGCTTCAGTGATACTGGGGATCCAATCTCTCCGTGGCCACCACCCCCAGCTATACAATGGGACCAGCTGCCCTCGAAGGGCTATTTTTTCAATTGTGTTTTTATTGATGTTAGAGAGACAGGAAGACACATCACCTACTGGGGATCAAGCCTGCAACCTGGGCATGTACCCTGACCAGGAATTGAACCGGTGACCCCTTGATGCATGGGACAGGGCTCAACCAACCGAGCCACAGCGGCCGGGCTCACAGGGCTCCCTCGGTGCTAAAGTGAGGTCCCCCAGCAGTAGGCCCAGAGCTGTGGAGCTAAGTGCTCAGTGAGGGGAGCTGTTAGCTGCCATCCCATCTGTCATGCGTCTCCTGCATTCCCGAGGCACCTCCTATGTGTGCCACTCCCTGGGGCTGGATTTGCCACCCTCGTGTTTTCGTATCTTTCTGCAGGAGATTAATTGCCCTAAGAGTTGGGTTTCCTCCTCCCAAGGGTCAGAGAAGAAACCAAAACAGGTGGTGTGTAATGAGGGACTTAAAATGATTCCACTGTCCCCTGGCTGCAACCCCTGTTTCCCAGGCCACCTAAGCCACTTCCAATTTTACAGGATTAACTTGCTAGCTCAGAATCTCCAAAACACCCAAGGTCTCCCTCTGGCTCTCTGTCAGGGCCCAGGACAGAACACTCAGGACTTCCCCCCGGAAGAGTGAAGGATGGATAGTGGGGGGCAAAACGCAGATCTTGCTCTTTTTCTTCCTCAGCCCCTCACCACCCCCAGCCCTGCTGCCATCACATGAAACCCGGCACCCCGGGGTGTCCCTGGGGTGGGGGTGGGCCTGACTGGCCTCTCTCTCTCTTTACAGGGAGGCAGGATTTGGCTAATAAGAACCAGCTGTGTTTTTAGTGGGTTTTACTCGGCCCCTCCCCTGCCCTTGTTCTGATAGCTGTGAGAAACTGATGACAACCTGTTTGACCTCTGACCTCTGAACTTGACCTGCTGCTAATACCTCCAGCTGCTGATTGCCAGTGGAGCCCTTTGTCTCAGGCTGTTTGGGAGCCAAGGCAGACAAATGATTTCTATTTGTCCTCTGGTGCCTCGGATGGAGCTGATCGATAGGAACCGCGAATGATGTCAAGGATTTGTCACCAGGGCTTATGAATGACAAAAACGCTCCTCGACCCCTCCTCTTCCTCTACCCCAAAGAAACAACTTTGTGTGTGTGTGGGGGGGGGGGGGAGAAATACTGAAAGCCAGAGAAGGCATATTGATTTTTTTTTTTCTTTCTTAAATAGCAGCTCCAGCCACAAAGAGAGAAAGGCAACACTTTTCTAAAATGCAGCAAAAAGCTTCCCAGAGAGAGCGACTGGTGATTAGATCAGCTATTGCATTTAAGGATCACCGGCCGCTCCACACAACTGTCCCATTTTCTCTGCTGAAGGCTGCACTGACTTCTCCCCCACCTCTGAGCACTGCCGGCTGGAAGGAGGCTCTCAAGAAGGCCTTTTGCTCCCCCAGCTCTTCGTCTGCCTCCAGCTCTTTGCCTCTTTCCCGTTTTTCCCAGGCTGGGCATGGTCAGGCTCCCTGCTCGCGAATCTGGGCTAGTCTCTCTTCATTTGGAGATTATCAGCAGCCTTTGGCATAGGCTCCTTACTGAGAAAGGAGAAGGCAGAGGGTGGGGAAGTGGTAGCAATGATGGGGGGCACACAAGTTGGGAAAGGCCTCCTCAAGTCCTCCATGCAGGGGTGGGGCAGGTTTAGGGGGGAGTCTGAAGGTGGGGAAGCGGGGAGCCTCCTACCCCTCATTTGCATATCAGATCATTTATTGCTGGCGATGGGACCACAGGGCACTCATCTTTGGGAAGCTGCCTCCCTCATACAGGCAAGGATTCTGGGGTAGGAAGTAGGGAGCCTGCCCAGGCTGGGAGTGGTGATGGGGCTGAGGTGGTTGGGGGCTGCCTAGAGGAGGGGACATCCTTGGGCCTGGACAGATGAGCTGCAGTAGAAAGTGGGCCACTGCATTCCAGCTGTGAAGACCAAGGACTTCACAGATGCTGGAGGTGGAATCTTCAGGTAATGTCCTACTGGAGGCCAAACATGTGTGGGAGCCTCAGAGTGAGCTGCTATTGCATTAATGATTAGGAGGCTCCGTTTTCTCATCTGTTAAGTGGACACAGCAATGGAATTAGCCTCACAGGGTTTCTGAGAGTATGACATGGTATAATCCATGTCAAGAGTTTATACTGTCTTACAGTACATGATGGTTGTTCTTGTCATTGTCATTATTTTTATCTGTTGTTATCTGAAGACACTTCAAATCTGGGTATTCTTCATACAGGAAGATTGCATGAGAGTAGATATAGACACCCCTGTACCCCACACACCCTAGCTGGAGCCAGGATCTGGGTACAGTCAGGAAACTGAATGAATAGGGCTCTGGCAGGACAAGGTCAGAGCATGGCTCTGGAGGACACCAGAATGACTTCTCTCCCCAAGTCCAGGCCCTGGGCACAGACAGCAAGGAATGCTTGCTCTCAGGTGGGGCTCGGACAGACTAGTTATAAGGATGCTAGGTGATTCAGGCCCTTTTTACTGACTGCTTGGACTATCCCACTAGCTGCTTACCTGGTCGCAGGCCTCTTCTATCCATTATCTACAGCATCATCAGAGCTACTTTCACATCCCCAAACCTGATCATGACACTTCTGTTTAAAGCCCCCATTATCTTCAGAATAAAGCCAAACTCCTTATCCTGACATTCAAGGCCTTCCCCAGCTTAGGCTCTAACCTAAAGTCTCTCCCCAAGCCCCCATATCATGCTCCCTATTTTTAAGAAAAGGTTTTTATTGACTTTAAAGAGAGAGGAAGGGAGAGGGAGAGAGAAACATCGATTGGCTGCCTCCTGCATGTCCCCTACTGGGGACTGATGGAACCTGCAACCCAGGCATGTACCCTGACTGGGAATCTAACCAGCAACCTCTTGGTGCATGGGATTATGTTCAACCCACGGAGCCGAATGGGACAGGGCCATGCTCCCTGTTTTGCAATCACTTGCTTTGTACCACGCTGACCACACACAGGCCTCAGTTCAAGCTGGTCCCTCTGTCAGGCATGTCCCCTTCATCTCCATTTTAGTAAGAATTCCCCCCTCTTTCTCTGTATCTTCCCACAGCAAATTCTAGCACTTAACAGCCCTTGATCAGAACGATTCTGCCCATTTCTGTCTCGTGTCTAGACTGGGGGCTTCCGGATGCCAGGACTCATGCTGTGCCAGAATCCTCCCACCAGCTGTGTGCTGACTGGAATCACTGGGAGATGCTTGAAGCTTAAAGAAAACTTAGGAATTAGTGAGGGATGGAAGGGTGGGTGCTGCACTCTAACAGACAAAGATAATGGCGGGCAAGGGATTTTAGGTAGATCGGAATGTGAGGTTATTTAAGTCTTGGTTGGTGCCATTGCTGACTCACAAACAGAGGCTTAAATTTTTTAAAACACTGAAAATATGACAAACTCATTATAGACACCTAAGCCGTGCGCCCCACCCCTCCCCCAAAAAAACCTCATTATAGAAAATTCAAGTAATATGGAAAAGTATTTTTTTAAAAAGGAGTAAAATTCTTGTACAATCCCCTTGTAATGATTAGGACTATTTCTTCTACAAGAGACAGAAAACCCACCTCAAACTGGCTTAAGCATATGGGAATCATTGGCTCATGGGACTGAGGAGTCTGGGGCGGGGCTGGCTTCAAATGATGCCCTCAGGACCTGGTCCCCGCCCCCCCACCTCTCCCCCTCTGGTACACTTTCTCACTCTCCCTCATCCCTTAGCTCTCCTCCAAGCTGGCTCTGTACATGGGCTTCCCTTCTGTGGTTCCAAGGTGGAGGTGGCTATCCCAGGTCTCAGATCTCTGAGCTTCGAGTCCAGCAGGGAAGACAGACTGTCCATGGAAGTTTGCCTTTGCCATAGAGACCACAATATCTCATATCTCATAAGCTCTTCAGCAATGTGACCTTGTACTTACCCATCAAAAGGTGGACTCTAATTCCCCGACCTTTGGATCAGAGGTGGCTTTAGTGACTCATTCGTAACCAATAGAATGTGGTGGTAGTGATGCTGGCATGCTGTCAGAAACAGCTCTGTAGCTTTTGCCTCCACCTCTTGACATACTTTCCAGATTCCTCCCTCGTGGAGACACTCCCTGTCGGAACCCGGCAGCCATGCTGTCAGAAGCCCGAGCCACGTTAGGTGCTCCAGTGGACAGTCCCAGTGAAGCCCGGCTTTCAGGTCATCCTGGGAGTCAGATGTGTGAGTGAAGACCCCTCCAGACAATTCCAGACCCCAGCAGTTCATGTCATCTACAGGTGCTCAGATAGGGCCCTGACTTCACGGAGCAGAGATAAGCCATGCCAGTTGGGTTCTCTCCAAATTCCTGATACCAGAATCTGTTATAAAGTGGTGATTATTTTATACCAATACGTTTTGGAAGGTTCTGTTATGCCACATTGTCTTCCTGAGAAGCTCCAGAACAATCCATGCTGGTTTGGGTCCCCATGGTCAATCCCTAAACCAGCGGTCACCAACCTTTCAGACCTCACGGACCAAAGCATATACAAGGAACAAAGCCAGTCATTCTGACCGTGGGCTGAGTCAACTCCACTCGGATGAGTAGAGGGGGTGAGTGGCAGGCTCGGAGGGTCACACAGCACTGGTAACCCAAAGAAAGCACAAACCACAAAACCCACCATTCCTTCCACCCAGAAATTGATGGACCACCTTTCAGACACCTTCCTGGGCCCATGTACACACAAAGGTATACAATTCAACACAGATAAAGCAAGCTCTACACGATATTTTGCAACTTTTAAAAATTTAATGGATCCTGGGGCTCTTTTGATGCCAGTGGACACAGACGTGCGTCATCAGTTTTAACGGCTGCGTAAGATTCCATTATATGAACGAGCCATCATTGATGTAACTGGATCTCCATTGCTGGGTCATTAAGTCCTTTCCTTTTTTTTTTTTTTTTGCTATTATTAATAGTGCCGAGATAAACATTGGTGCACATACACCCTTGGGCCCATATTCTGGTGTTTCCGTAGGATAAATTCCAAGAAGCTGAATTGCAGATTCTAAGGTTATGCACATTTTTAAGGTTTGCCAAGGGTTTCTAAATGCCTTCCAGAAATGTATGTTCTTACACTCCTGTTGTCCCATCTACAGGGCACAAGGGTGACCACCTCTCCATGTCGGCACTGGAAATTTTGCCAATTGGACAAGTGGGGAAAAAAAAGATTCCTCGTTGCTGCTTTAATTTGAATTTCTTTGATTACTAGTGAGGTCAAGCACCTTCGCATATACATATTGACTATTTCTGTTTCTCCTCTTGTTAATATTGCCTGTTCAAGTCCTTTGACCAATGTTTTTATTGCAGCGTTCATATATTTTATGATTGATTTATAAAACCTTTTGGTATACTACTGTGTTAACCCTTTGATGGTCACATGTCCACAAACATTTGCTGTTTGTCCTTTAAGTTTGTGTTGAGTGGCCACGCAAATAAGGCAGAGTATATGCCTCTGAAGCAGCAGGAACTTAGCCAGAGAGTTCACTTGAACCACGCCTATCAGAGGAGATCACCTACCTAAAGAAGACTCCAGGGCTAGGGAACTTAAGGGCTACAGGATTGACCATCCTGGAAGGAGGCTCAAAGTCATCCGCTAGGAGGCAGGAGATGTCCCAGGAAGCCCAATGTTGCCAGTGTTTCCTCTACCTCACTCCTCCCCTTATGAAAGCTTTCGCAGCAGGCTCCATCCCAGCGCAGGGCAGCTAGCTCTGGCTGGTTCCTGCCCCAGCGGCCAGGTAGGAGCATGGGCCACCTTGGGGGCAGTGTCCAAGGCAGGAAGCCCTTAGAGTTCACCAAGTTTGGAGAGGCATTTACTAGTGCAAACAACTAGAGGAGTATGGAGGTGACTTAGCCTTGAGGGGGAGAGGGGTCACTGAGGGAGTCAGGTCATTGGCAAGGAAACAGGACTAAGTGTTCGGCCTGAAGAGTAAGACAAGGAGCCTGCAGTGATGCTCTGCCCAAATCCTCTATGCTGCTGTGTCAGCGGCTAATGGCTCTCAGCTACCCCCATCTCTGGAGAATCCCCCTTGGCAAACGGGAACTGCCTCCCTGAGAGAGGTTCCACATACCGAGGTAGCCCCCAACCAATGAGTGTGTGACATGAGGGAAGGAGTGGGGAGCAAAAGGCTGGCTCCCTCCCTCGAGGAGTGACCACACAGGTGCAACTGATGCCCTGGGTGGAGTAAGGGGCACTTCCAGGCAGATCTCCTTCTCAAACACAGTAGAAAGGCCCTCAGAGGAAGGTCCTGGGAGGTCCAGAGGGAGCACTTACTATCCTCCAGGTACCAGTGCTTCTAGCCATCCATCTCAGCAAATTCTCATAGGGACCAGGAGAAGAGAGATTAGCCTCCCATTGTGCATTTGGGGAAACCGAGCCCCTCTGCCTTTAAGTGGCTCTCCTAAGACCAGCTGAGAGGTGCCAGAGCCAGGATTACAGCACAGAAGGGTTAGGTGGCAAAGGTTCCTGTTTTCTTGGCCCATCTGGGGCCTGGGCAAGTGGCACCTCTACGATGGCCCCGAGGAGGCACCTGCCTGTATCCTGTAGCCTCCTGGGAGCCCAGGCCTGATGTGTGACATCTGGAATGGGCCTTGAGCCAACCAGACTGAGCCCACGAAACAGTCCCAGCTCAGCTGCCAGAGGAGAGAGGAAGAGAGGAGCAGGGTCCACAGGGACTCAGGAAAGTTCTCGAGCCCCCGGGACCCCAATTTGTCCTTGGTACCAGCTCCGCTCTCCCTGGGGTGGTGGGTTTTGGAGAGGGACTGGGAAGGGTGTGTCTGTCCAGGGACCACATCACAGGGCCCTCCCTCTGGGTCCCCGAGTTGGCAGGGTTAAACAGAAAGAAAGCAGAGCATGGAGGTGCGCAGATCTGGTTCGACTCTGCGGTTTCCTATCTATGTGTCCACAGGCCCGTCATGTAATCTCTGAATTTCAGATTCTTCATATGACAAGTGGGAATGCGATCCACCTCCCAGCATCCTTGTGAGGAATGAATGAGGAAAAGCATGTGAAAATGCCTAGCACCCTGCCTGGCACACAGCAGCTGCTCAATAAATGTTAGTCCTCACTCTCCATTTGAAATTCTCATTTGACAACGAAACCTCATCTAGTCCACTGATATGACTAAGTTATAAATAATATCTAATGTTCTCTGAATGCTAACTATGTGCCAGGCATTGTTCTGAATGCTTCATGTCTGTTACCTCATTTAGTCCTCAAAGAATCTTGTGAAGCAGATGCTATTATCCCCATTTGACAGATGAAAAAACGGAAAACAGATGTTAAACAACGTGTCCAAAGTCATACAGCTAATAAGCGGCAGAGCCAGGATTTGAGTCCAGGCACAGCTTGGCTCTGGAGCCTGCACTGTGAGCATTCCCCTCTCCCCACCGCCATGTCCATGTCCACGGTGCACCACTAAGCCCTTACCATGAGTAAGCACTGTGCTGGGGTCCAGAGAGGGCTAAACTAGATTCATCTTGAGGTGCTCATGGTCCAGAGCAGGAGATAAAATGCACAGAAACACAAGTAAGAAGGTGGTCAATGTCACAGGAGGAAAAAGAGGGGAAGATCAAAGCTGGAGACTGAGGGGAGGGCTCTCCAGGTAAAGGAACAGCAAGGAAAAGTGGGGGGAGGGAGCGGGGGACGGGGAAGCCTGTGAGGTCACAGGGGCATGAAGGGAAGTTTTGTGGTCAAGTTTAGAAGGGCAAATTTGGTCCAAATGACAAAAGTCTGCTTGGGGGTTTGGGCCCTGCACTGGAGGTAAGGGGAAGGTTGAAGGAGTCTCTGGAGAGGATACAAGCAGGTTTGTGCTGTATAAACCCAGCTCTCCCAACAGCAAGGAGGCAGTGGAGGACTGGATGGGGCTGGGAACAGGAGGCCAGTGGAGAGGCAATTGTAAGGGTCGGGATATGTGCTGATGACGTCTGAACTAAGGAGGGGGGATAATGGGATGAGATGTCCCATGGGGGGAGGAGGAAATGGACTGCAGCCAGTACTTCCTCACTCAGCCAGCTCCACTGCCTGGATGGTCAGCCTGGCTTTGGCCACCTGTTCCCCCCAACCCAGTTATGTGGGCCACAGGGATCATTAACCCAAGTCATGAACTCACTCTCCCTTTCAACCTGGCCCAGATAGAGGTCCCTCCTCCACCTCTGCTGGGAGGAAGAAACTGGGCTTCCAGTCCGACTAAGCATTTCCCTCTGCAAGAATGTCAGAGACACACCTGCCACCGACACTACACGATACTGCCCACTAGCACCAAGCACATTCCCGTGTACACAAGGGGGTCACAGCAGGAGTACTCCATGAGGAGTTCAGAGGCCTGAGTGCAGGGCCGCCCCTGCTGCTCATGAGCTCTGTGGCCCTCAGCAACTCACTTATGCTCTCGGAGCTTCAAGTTCCTCATCTGTGAAATGGAGATGAAAGCCTGCCTTGCAGGATTGCTGTGTGGACTGAGGGAGAGCGTGCACATGAACATCTTCTATAAACTTCTGAAGTGCAGCGTAAACATTGAATTTTGTGCACATTTTTGTTCACCCCACCAACCTCTGCTAAGCTGACGCTCTCCCTGGTATCAGGGAATGAGCATGCCTTTTGTGCTTCCACATTCATGATCCTCTTCCAACCCTGGCTCACCTTGTGGTGGGAAAGAACTTTGCTTGGAACATAAGCTACGGCCACATCCTGTGCATGACAAATGGGAAAATGGCTTAAATTAAAGGAGGAAAGATATTATCAGGACTAACTTCCCAAAGCAGGGGACTGGTTGGTTCCTGGAAATCTGCCCAGAAGAAAAGAATCAATTAAGTACTTTACCCAGAATAGACACCAAATAAATTGTTGAGTGGAATTGACTCTGTCATAGTTGCCGGGAGATGGGAAAATGGATCAGATAGGTTCTTAAGTCCCCTCCCCCATCTGACTTTCTGTGCCATACATACACGTTTGCATGTCTGGTGCATGAGTGAGCGTCTAGGGCTGGTGCTCAGCAAATCTGCCTCAAAGCAGCTGTGTGACCATGGAAATAACTCATACCCTCTCTGAACCTCTATTTCCTTCCCTGAATACTAACCTGAATGAGAAACATAATGAACCTCCTAGGATAGTGTCCACATTTAATATTCCACAGTGACTGTTGAATAAATGAGTGAGTGAATGACTGTCATTCAGTAAAGTGTATGATTCATGCTTGTTCCTCTTTCCTCTCGGGAGGGAACTGAGTCTGCCCAAAGCCAAATGTCTCCCTCAAGGTTCCTGTTGGTTCTGGTTTCTGTTATCTGCCTCCATGCCCGTGCCCGAGACCTGGGCCAGGTGGAGGGCAGCTGGAGGATTTGGGGTCTGCATCTTCACACCCAGCAGCTCAGCTGCCCTCCCGTTTCAGGGCATGGGCAGCAGGTATGCGCTGCTGTTCCCACGGGGCTGCCTGGCTTAGCCTGAGGCTCCCTTTGCTGGGAGAGTAGCCTGGTCTGCAGCCCTGCACTGACCTGCTCTTAACCCCTAGGAAAGTTACACAAACTCCTCCACGCTCCGCTGGGAGCCCGGTTGCACAAGGTGGGGGCAGGAACAATACTTCCCCTTGTGCCTCCACCTATTTCACATCAGCACACAGGGAGGAGGGGCACAGGGGGCTAGCAGAGGGGGCAGCCCAGCTCGGGTTTCAACCATGCCTGGAAATTGGATCTTCCTCCCTGGCTAGAGCTCCCTGGAGCATGGAGCGGGGCAGGAACCCACATCTCAGCAGGAGCCTGCTTTGTCCTCCCCATGTCTCCCACCAAGACCAGCCCTGTGCTTCTACTGTAGAGCAGATCTGCCATTGATTGTGTCACCCTTTAGCAAACGAATGCTGGTTCTGTGATGTATCTACATGGAGATGGGAGGGAGGGAAGGGCCTGCTCTGGGAATCAGGAAGCTTGACTATGGTTCTGCTGTTCCCAAGAAAGATACCAAAGGTTGGACTAACCAAGGGCTTAGAATGCAGGATACGGAGCCAGACTACCTGGTTCAAAATCCAGCCCACTATTTACCAGCTGGTGATCTTGGACCAGGTACCTGCCACTCTGACACGTCTGCTGTCATGGTATCGGCCTCCCTGGGCCATTGTGGGGAATAAATGAGTTCTTACACACAACACACTTAGAGCAGTGCTCAACAAACGCCAGCTGCACACACGTTTAGTGGGAAGTGGAGGCACAGTGCAGTCCTCCTCCCTTAACTTCCCAGGGAAGAGCAAATTGTTCTAATTGTCTAACACTGAATAGAACTACTTAAAATACATGAAACTAGCTGTCAAAACTGTGAAGCATAATCACAGTTTTGATTGCTCTGTGGCAGTGTAAAAATTGGAAAATTTTCATCAGGCAAGAAAAGAAAAACAAAGAATAACTACAGTCAGCCCCATTACCCACCCACCCCCATTTGTGTTCTGCATGCCCACCTGAATTAGTTCGCTCATGTTGACACATGCATAGCTTTGCATCACTTGCAACACACATTTCTTTTTCTTCTTCGGTCGGGTTATATTTAGACCATAGATGGTAATGGCAGGTGTTTGAAAACAATGTCAAAACAAGTGTCCCCCCTCTTCTCCTGGACAATGTCACAGCTATGTTTCTCTATAGCCTCCATCCCTGTGTCCTTGTTTCAATGACATATTTTTGCCCTGTGGCCTCCCGCCTCCTCTCTTTCTTGGTTCACATTTCCTGGAAGAGAACTAAACAGGAACCATCAGTGTCCCAGAGTGGGGGAAAATGATCATGACTTGGAGGAGATATTTCAGGACCACGGACAGCACACATGCACGCCCTTGCCTGCTTGTCCTCCTCACTCTCAAGCATTTTAGTCATGTTATGACTACAGTACCCCCCAAAACACATTTCCTCTTCTGTAGAAGGGGGAGGAGGTGGAGGCTGAGAGGACAGGACCATCTCTAAAGCCTCTTATAGCTTTGTGATTCTAGGATTATCCTGTGACATCATGTTTGACTTTTCTTGTCTTTCTCCCTCCTTTCTTCCTTTTTACTTTTTAAAATATATATTTCCTTATTGATTTCAGAGAGGAAGAAAGAGGGAAAAACATCAAGGATGAGACAGAATCATTGATTGGCTGCCTCCTGCACACACTCTGCCCCCGCCCACTCCCCCTCCTCCCCCCGCACTGGGGATCAACCCCACAATTTGGGCATGTGTCCTGTCTGGAAATTGAACCAGGAGGTTCATAGGTTGATGGTCAATCACTGAGCCATGCTGGACAGACCCTTTTTACTTTTTTGATAGGGACCTTCCATCATTTTTTTATTTATTTACTTTTAGATATGTTTTTATTAATGTCAGAGAGGAAGGGAAAGGGAAAGAGGGACAGAAACATCAATGATGAGAGAGCATCATTGATCAGTTGCCTGCTACACGACCCCTACTGGGAATCGAGCCCATCACCTGGGCATGTGCCCTTGACTGGAATCAAACCTGTGACCCCTCAGTCCACAGGTCCACACTCTATCCACTAAGCCAAACCGGCTAAGGCGGAACCTTTCATCATTTTAATGGATTTATAGCCACCACCGGGGGAGGGGGTGGGGTCAAAGGGCTGAGCTCCTCATGACCTAGTAGCAAGCTGGCCCTCAGAAACCCTCAGAAGTCCATACTGGGGAGTCACCTGACTGCCCCGCTGTCTCTAGTCACCTAGAGACATCATGTTAGTTCTGGCAAAAGGCTGAGCTGCCATAAAAAGAGAAAGGTTTACCTCACTGTCAGGTGACAGGCTGTGCTGCTCCACCCAGACAGACATGACCCCCTCTCTCCATCAGGTTTTCTCCCGCAGCCCTTGGTGCTGCCTTGTCGGAGTCCATCACTAATATTTTAAGGGCCTAACGTAGCAATGCATCACTTCAGCTCCCATTCCATGAGCAGGGACTTGGTCACATGACCACGCCAGGCTACAAGGGGCCTGGAGGATTTGGTGCCTAGCTGGGCAACCACATGCCAAGCTACCACTTCACTGATTTGAAAGGAGAAGAGAATGGACTTTTATTCAACATTATCCTCTATTTAATGGTTGAGATAGAGCTCTGGAAGTGGGAAGTTTTGCTCAGAGAAAGGGAAAGGAATTTATTGAGTCAGACACCATGCTCCACGCTTTTCTCTACACTTAACATGTCTTGAGGCTTCATCTCCCCAAATGTCCAGTTACTTCCAGTTACTATCTTTGCTTGTGTGCTCTTTCCCCACCTGGAGTTCCCTTGTCTCTTGGAGAAGTTGATTCCACCTTTTCTTCAAGCTCAAGAATTCCCTCCTTGATTTTAGAATTTCAGAGCCAGGAGCCTCAGAAAGTATTTAGGTCAATGCCTCATTGTATAAGCGAGAAAACTGAGGCCAGAGAAGGAATGACACTTGTCACACAGTAAAGTACCCACATAGACGTGTAGTCCATAGCTAGGGCTCAGAACTCCAAGTCCAGCACTCCTTCTTCTAGACAGACCTCAAAATCCCTGCCTGCCGCCCCCCGACCCCAGACTTCTACTTTGCCTCTCATCATACAACTTTGGACAAATCTCTCAGCCTCTATACTTATCAGATTCTTAAACTGTTGGTTGAAGAGGTCAGGTCAGGTTGTCCCTTAGGTTCTATTAGGACACAGACCCAGTGTTTTCATGGTGGGTCCTCCCCAGACTTTCACATCCTGACCCTCCCAATGATGCTTAGACATCCCGCAGACAAAGCTGGATGGGGCCCCTCTTCACCACCTCCTGTGGAGGAATTCACAGTAGAATCAACAAAGGGGCTCCTTTCTTTCCCCCTCTTGGGGGACCAGGCATGGGGCTGAGCACTTTACATATTGCATTGCATTTCATCATTAAAAAACTCCCTGGAGAGTGAGTATTATTCTCGCCAATTTTTATATGAAGACAATGAAGCTCTGAAAGGCTAATGGCTCTCGCTTTGACTCTGGGGTCCCCAAGGTGCAAAGGCAGGACCGGGGGTGGGGTGGGGGAGTTTCAGGGAGATTTGGGGTTGATGCAATAAAGAGCCTTCTTACTAGAGTTGCCTCTAGAGAAATGGGCTGCCTTTGAAGGGAGGGATTTCCTGTTCTGTGGAGGGTGAAAGATCAAAGGATTTTCACATCAGATGGGTAAAGCAGGGGCAGAGGGGTCGACTCTATTAGTAGTTCCCAAAGATTCTTTCAGGAGATACACTAACGAGCATTAAATAATTTCTTGCACAGAGAAGTTACCCCTTCAATTCTTGTTCAAACTTTCTGAGTTTGACCAGTAGAAGGTCTTGGTTTGGAGTTAGTACTACTTGCACCTCTCCACCACTTGTTAGTCCCTTGTTACCAGGAGAGATGAAGCCTCAGGCTCAGGGCTCTGGCGCAGATGGCAGAACTCGCCAGAAAGGAATAACACGGGCTTTCCGTTTTGTTTATTCTTACGGGTATCTTCTTTCATGGCAAATGATTCTGGTTGCTCCACGATGGCCGTGATGTGATGTTTCATTTGAAAATGAATACATTTCAAAAGAATGAAAAGAAAAGCCACAGACTGGGAAAGAATATTTGCAAAACATACATCTGATAAAGGACTTGTATTCAAAATATACGAAGAAGTCTGAAAATCAACAATAAGAAAATAAACAACTCAAAAGTAGATAAAAGATGCGAACAGTCATCTCATAAGAGAAGATATACAGATGGCAACTAAGCAAGTGAAAAGATGCTCCACATCAAATGTCATTAAGGGACTGCAAGTTTAAATAACGAGATGCCATTAACTACCTATGAGAATGACTAATATCCAAAATACCAGCAATACTAAATTTGGAGCAACAGGAAGTCCCAATCATTGCTGGTAGGAATACAGAATGGTACAGCCACTTTGGAATACAGTTTAGCAGTTTCATACAAAACTAAACATCCTGACCCAGCGATCACACGCCTTGGTATTAACCCAAACGAGTTGGAAACATGTCCATGCAAACAAAAAAATGCATATCCATGTTTATAGCAGCTCCATTCATAATTGCCAAAACCTGGAAGCAACCAGATGTCTTTCAAAAGGTGACCGGATAAACAAGCCGGTACTTCCAGACAATGGCATATTGTTCAACGTTAAAAAGAAATGAACTATCGAGCCATGAAAAGACACAAAGGCATGGAGCAAACTTAAATGCGAATTGTTAAGTGAAAGAAGCCAGTCTAAAAGGCTAAACACTACATGATTCCAACTCTGTGACATTTTGGAAAAGGCAAAACTATACCGACAGTGTAAAGATCAGTGAGTGCCAGGGGTTGGGGGGAGGGAGGAATAAGTAGGTAGAGCACAGAGAATTTTTAGGGCAGCGAAACTATTCTGTGTAATATTGTAAAAGGTGAGCACACGAAGTTACACATTTCTCAAAACCTATAGGCCTGCACAACACAAAGGGTGAACACTTACATAAATTTATGAGCAATTCCTAACAGTGTATCAATATTGGTTCGTCAATGGTAACATGTCCCACAGCAGTGCAAGATGTTAATAACAGGAGAGATGGTGGGCAGAGGGAGGTTGGGTGTACGGGAACTCCATACTTTGTGCTCAATTTTCCCGTAAACTTGAAAGTTCTCTAAAAAAATAAAGTCTATTGTTCTAAAAATAAATGAATGTATTTAAGTTTAAGAGGTCTATCCATTAGTGATTCCATTATTAGAAATAGAAACGAGCGCATACTCAAGACCTGTACCAGACCCTTCAGACCAGCTAAACGTAATAGCTAAACGTCCAGTGTAAGAGAGGATAATTGTGGTATATCCACACCAGGGAATATTGTACAGCAATGATAAAATGCACACTGCTATGAAATGAAACATAAAAGAATCTCAAAAACAACAAAACCTGCAAGAAATCAAATACCAAAGAGTCTATCCCATGTGATTCCATTTTTACAAAGTTTTTAAAAGTGCAAAATCAATCCACTGTGTTAGGAGTCAGGAAAGCTGTTCCTGGTGGTGGTGGAGGTGGGGGGTGGGGGTGGTTGAGACTGCAAGGGGCTCCATCAGGCTTTGGGGGTTCTGCTCGTGTTTCATTTCTCACTCTGGGTGCTGATTACACAGGTGTGTTCACTTGTAAGTTGTGTACTTTTCTGTATGTTCACTCAAATTTTACACAAAAGTGTGTCCATTACCAATATTGCACGTGAACAGTAATAGATGGCAAAACCCCACCACATAGCATGTCCCCACTAGGGGTACGCCCAACGGAAATGTGCTCACAGGTCCACCAAAAGGCACACACAGGACTGTTCCCAGCAGCACTGTTTTTAACAGCCCAAACCAGAAAAAAAAAACACACCTCCCAGGTCTATCAGTAGGACTCCGGATAAATAAATGGCGGTGTATTCATACTATCACATAAAAAGGGCTTCAACCAATAACACAAATGGAGCTCTCATAAAATGCTGCATGAAGAAAGCAAGACAAAGAAGGGGACCTAGTGGGTGAGTCCATTTACATGACGTTCAAAAGCAGACAAAACTAGTCTATGGTTACTGTAGGGGCTACTGACTGACTGGAAGAGGGCAAGAGGAAGCCTTCTGGGTGCTGGGAACATCCCACATTGTGGTGGAGTGAATACACATGTGAAAACTGATCAAGATACACATGTAAGACAGTGTGCACTTTGAGTCTAAAAATACAGGGGGAACTCAGCAATGGCCACCGTTATGAAAGCAGAAAGCAGTTAACTAACGTTTGGGAAACAGTGGACAAGAAGTTATTTGAGGAGCTGTCATGAGGGTGGGACCCTCTCACTGCAGACCCTCCCTCCTCAAGGCCTAAGGTCAGTGGGTGACCTGCCCCTTATCTGCCTGGAGATCAGGTGGAGACACCGGGTTTAGGGGGTCAGACGCCAGTTGTCCCCACTCTGTCTCCAGGGCCTGCTCTGAGCCCTGCAACCCGAGGCCCCGGGATCACGAGGGCAGATTCCTGCCTGAGCCTTTACAAACAAGCGGGAGAGCTGTGAGGGTGCACATGCTGCCGGCCCTCCCTGATCACCTCAAGGCGTGGGACTCTCCTGGAATGTCCTACCCCCCTCCCCCGAGCCTATCCTTACCTCAGACCTAAGCACCATTGGACGTCTTCCCAGGGGCTCAACCCCCGGCATCATTTTCATCCCCTTGGTCCTCACTAGCTTTTCTACAGACTCACTTTGGGACAGGTCATGCACACCCTTCACCTCTCCTCATCTCCTTTCCACTTCTGCAAGATGTGGGGACGGAGGACTCAGGACAGAAGCACAGACCAGCCCCAGCCAATGTTGGGCTCTTTTTTGCAACATCGCAGGCAATTACCCAGCCTCTGCCCAAATATCTCCAGTGATAGCAAGCTCACTTCTGACAGCTAGAAGGTACAGTGGTGTGTGCCTCTGTTTGTAAAAAAATTAAATTATCTAACCTAATATACTGTTGTCCTGCAGTATCTTGTGGGGGGGGGGAGGGTAAGGGGGATTGGGTCTAGGAAGCCTTGCAAATAGCAAAAACTGGGGATGCTCCAGTCCCTTTTATAGCCTATGCTTGATATAGGCTACAGCAGGGTCTGCCTACACATCACTTCATTCACATGGATTCAGCATCATGCTTAGCAGGTGGCAAATTCAAGCTTTTATTTTGGGAACTTTCTGAATTTTTTTCTAAATATTTTCTACACACAGTTTGTTCTGTGTGTGGATGTGAAACCCATGGATACAGAGGGCCAACTTGTATATAAATATGAACATAAATAAATATATGTCTAATATGCATCGATAAGCTCTCTCTCTGCAAGGCCATGCAATAAAACAGGCAATGATGGCTGCCTCCAAGGAGGGGAACTGGGGGTTGGGCACAGGGAGAGGAGGAAGATTTACTCCCTAATCTTGCCCATTTGTTCCTCTTGAATTTTGTACTTTGTGTGTGCATTACCTAGTAAAAGTGGGTAGAATAATCTTGAAAAAACAGTTCTAGTTCTTACACTCCTTGGCTGGCACAGCTCAGGGGGAAGTCAGGGCCAGCTACACCCTACCCACCAGCCCCCACACTGCCCAATGGAGATATAAGGCTTTGGAAGCCAATGTCTGAGCCCCAACCCCCTTTGCCAGTCCTCATCCTGAGACTGGCAAACTGCTTACCTTCTCTGAACCAAGGTCTCCTCACCTATACAATGTTAAAGCAGCAAGGCCGGCCCAGCTGAGTTACTATGAGGATGAAGGCAATGTCTGGCTCAGCATAGGTGTTTGATAAAGTCTGTTATTATCCATCTTGTTCCCTACTTTACCTGTACCTTTCAATTACAAAGTATTTTCCTATTTAATTCTCATGACAGTGTTGGTGTGCTTAACCCCATTTTACAGATGAGAAATCAAGGTTCAGTGACTTGCCCAAGATCCATGCCAAGAACCAGGACTCCTGCTCTTTGTTCCTCACCAGGCTGCCTCTGGGCCTCTTTTGTTTGTTGTTGTTAATCCTCACCCGGGGATATTTTTCCATTGATTAAATTTTAGAGAGAGTGGAAAGGAGGGGGAGAGACAGAGAAAAACGATGTGAGAGAGACTCATCAATTGGTTGTCTCCCAAATGTACCCCAACTGGGGCCAGGGCTTGAGTCTGCAACAGTAGTACATGCCCTTGATGAGAATCAAACTCACAATCCTTCAGTCTGCAGGCCATCCACTGCAATCTTTAAATTATTCTCCGAGGGTCTTGAAGATGACCCTGGCCCTCTCCATTCCACTCTCACCTCCAACACTTAAGACACATCTCTTTTCTGAGTCCTTATCCCGGAACTCTGGGCATTTTGAGAAGTGAGCATGGGAGGGAGGAGAACAGGGCTACCTCACAGCTCAACCTGAGCCAGGCTTGACCCCACAGAAAGCTGGGGTTCCTGACACTTGTTTGCAAGAGACCAGAAGGAGAGCAAACTTGATGGTCCTGGGGCCATAGGAAGATGTCACCACGAGGTGACACAGGGCAGTCAACTGTAATTGAGACCTTAATTGGATGGTGGGTAGTGTGGACAGAGGAGGCAGCTCCTGGGTCTCGGGTTGTACCCAGACACTGGAGGGCAGTGATTCCCTGGGATTCCCTTTGGCAATAAGGAACCAGTAGGCAGGCTCGCCATCCCCAGGGAAGGTATTTGTGGGGTTATTCCACTCAAGTCCACCGCACCCCTGAGATCCAGCAGGCTCAGCTTATATCTCTCACGCCAGCACCTGGCACAGACAGAGCCTGGCACATACTAGACACCCATTCAATATTTTCCGAATGTTTGAGTGGTACCCGACAGGCTCTCCCAGCCTTGGTGCACTGCTGCCTCCATCTCACCCATTTCTGTGCACCCCAACCCTCCTGGTATCTAGGAAGTCTGGCTGAAGTCTACCCTCCATTCTCCATGCAGCAGCTTTGCCCTTGCACCTGAGCAGGGAAATGAAGTGGCAGGTTAGGGGTGTGGGTGATGTTTATAAGAAGCCACAGCAGAGTTACTGCAGCTCCCGAGGTGCAGGAGAAAATCACCGCAGTAAATTTCCCAAACAGCACCCCGCCCAGCTCCTCCTCCCAGATCCCAGCCCCTTAGCTGCTGATTTATAAAGGGAGAGAGCAGGAACCTCAGCCTCACTGCAGGACGGAAGTGATGTCCTCACCTCAAGCTTGGGGCAGGGACCCCAGCCATCCACCAACACCCCCACCTCCCTGGCTCTTCTGCCTCCCAGCTGGCGCCCATCAGCTTGCCCATACCCCACACCCAGGCTCCCTGGGACCAGGAAGTATCATATCCCCAGAGGCTCATCCCATCACTACTCGCCCGGACTTTCAGTTTTCCATCTGTCCAATGAGACTACTGGGGGCTCATTCTGAAAAGGGAAAGGCCCCAGCCAGGGCCCCGCTAGAGCCAATGAGAAAACCACAGCATTATTTCTTTTTCCTTCATTCACTCATTCACCCACTCAAAGCCAGGAAGCTATGGGGTGTCTAGAGGGACTTGAGCTGGGCCACATCCCACTGGGTGATAAATGGGACAGAGCACTAAACTTTGAGTCCAGAGGTCTGGATTCCAGTCACTGCCCTGCCAACAGCTCCCATGTGCCCTTGGGTAAGTGGCCCTTTCTGGATGTCAGGTCCTCCATCTGTCAAATGGGGACCTGGGCTGGATGGGGGTGGGGGTGGGGGAGCCTGAAGAGTCCCTCCAACTCCTCCCACCTCATGCCCTGGGGTAGCACTCACTGATCTGGCTCCCCTAGCAACCCGCTGCCCCCAGTCATGTTACACAGTTCCCTCCTACTCCCCAGTTCTGGAGGATGGTGAGGGTGGGCTGCTGTCCTGTACCCGCTTATAAGATAGGGAGTGAGCAGCTGCTGTTTATGTGTCCCCCTCATCCCCAGGGCTGTCACCGAGGCATGGGGCCCCCTCTTACCTTGGCCCAAGTGTACAGGTTCTTAGAAGCGCCCCCGCTCCCGCCCCTCCAGTAAAACTTCCCCTTTCATCCCCTCTCAAAGTAACAGGAGGCTGCAGGCACCATCGGGAGCTTCTATCCACTCCCCCACCCCCAGGCAAGGCTGCAGCTCCAGCAGGGACCTGGTACCAGGAGCTGCTGAGAGGGCCAGGGCGATGCATCTCTACCCACTCCCAGCACACGGACATTAGGTAGCCCCCCTACATCAGGGCCCAGGGTCAGAAAGAGGAGTGGGTGATAAAACGAGTGAGGTGAGGGGACAACCACTACAGTTCCTATAAATGCTCAATGGGCTGAAAGCAGCCCATCTGGCTGCTGGGCTGTGGGCAGCACTTGGCCCCCATTCGCAGGAGTCTCATAGTCAGATAGCAATGACAGCCAAGTTTATGGAGCCAAGCCCTGGGCTGAGCGCTTTACCCGTAACAGCTCATCTAACCATCACAACAACCCTAACTATGACTCCCAATTTACAGAAGAGAAAATGAAAGTTCAAAGGGCCTGAACTGCTTGGCCAAGGTCAGGAGGCAGGGCCAGGTTCAAACCCCAGAGGTCTGCTCAGAAGCCTGAGCTCTGCTCACCACCCTGAGCATAAGGGGTGGGGGGCACTTCTGCTCTCCTCTTGTGGGAAACAGACCCAGAGGCAGGAAAATGTCCCCCAAAGGCACACAGCTAAGACAGAAGCTATCTTGTTGCTCACGTTGGATCTCCCTGAGCTTCAGTCCCTATTCAGCCAAGCCCGGGAGCTCCAGGGCAGAGCAGCCCCCCAAGTCCCCAGAACACTGAAGGGCAGTCCTTCCCCCGCCCTCCCTCAGTCTCTCCATGGCACAGGGAAAGCATGTCTCCGTGTGTCTGTGGCTGCTGTGTGGATATTGGCCACTGGCCTGTAAGCTCTTCTCACATCACGAACCCACGGCCCAGGTCACCAAAAACCAAGTGTGTGCAGTCAGAGAAAGACAAACACATACCATATGATTTCATTTATATGTAGAATCTAAAGAACAAAAACGAGCAAACAGAAATTGAAACGAACTCGCAGATACAGAGAACAAACTGATGGTTGCCAGAGGGGAGGGGGGGTGGGGAACTGGGCGAAAAAGGTGAAAGGATTAAAAAGTACAAATTGGTAGCTACAAAATAGTCATGGGGATGTAAAGTACAGCCCAGGGACTATAGTAATATTGTAATAATCATGTATGGTGCCAGGTGGGTACTGGAAATATCAAGGGGACCACTTTGTAAAGTACACGATTGTCTACCCACCATGCTGTTGTACACCTGAAACTAATACAAAACTGTAATTGAAAAATAAAAATTTTAAAAACCACAAATACGTCATTTTTATTTTTGTATCAGTGTTCTCAGGCGCCAGTTTTGCTCACCTAGACTTCAGCTCAGCTGTTGGTGAAACAGTTTGCTGCTCAGAGACCTCACATGGGGGCAGGGAACCACCCTCCCTGGGAGGATTTGCCTCAACACCAAAAAAACAGGATCTAAACCCAGTGGAGTCAAGCCTAGAGTAGCTTTCTGCCTACATATGTTTTATTTTTTTCAAGGTCTCAATCCCCCAGGGCAGGGCTGTGTTTCTATCAGATGGGGGGTTCCCAGGGCAGAGCTATGTCTCCCACATCTGAATGGGGTTCTCCTAAGAACTGCTTCCCCCTCATCAGCTTGAAGGCTTTCCCAGGCCAAAGCTGTGACTCTCTCATCACACTGCTAGTCTCCCCATCAGACTAGCTATTCCCTGAGAATACCGCCATCTCTCCCATCCTACTAAGTAGGGTCTGTATCCCCCTCCAGCCAGTCTCCATCCTGGGCGCGGCCAAATCTACACCATTTGGCACAGGGCAACTTCTCCCAGAATGACATTTGGGATGATAGAAAAACTCCCCCATCCTTCCCACTCCAACCCCGGGGAGCCAAGCCAGAGAGGCTGTAGTGAGGGGCCACTGGGACCTGTCCCCAACCAGCAGGGCCCTGCCAGGCCCACAGGCTCCTCTCCTGCCTGCCACCCCCAGTGGGCAGCCCAGTGCCCCCTGACCCCATGGCCTTCCATCATGGGAGATCTATAACATTTACAATCCCAAAACAAAAGGCCCCGAGGGCTGAGGACAGAATTCATCTTCCCAGCTGACAAGCCCCGTTAATTAACGACTTAGAAATCGATGACGAGAAGGGACAGGCGGCAAATGACACCTCATCGTGGCCAGGAGGAGAGAGGAAATGTCCGGGGACTGGCGGACACGCACCACAGGGCTGGCCGGGCGCCTGGGAGAGCCACCGCACCCATCTGTCACTGTCACTTCAAACACAGTCGACTACCCCCCAACCCAGAAGTTCTCATTTCCCACCAAAGCAGAACCCCAAGAAAAGGGAAGGGAAAGTCATTATGGAGCACCTACTACGTGCCAGGCATTGTGCTGGATACTTTTCGTTCATGTGACTTCTTTCAGCAGCCGACAGGAGGTAGGTTTTATTATCCCCATTTTAGGGGTGAGAAAATTAAGGGCTGGAGGAAAGTCAACCTAAGGGTGGGGCCGTGTTTTAAAAATGTGTTGTCAGTTGATGAAACCAGCTCTTAGACCAAAAGAGGTATCTCGATTAGAGAAAAGAGCTCTGGATTTGAGGGCAAAAGATCTAAAGCTGAGGCTTACCTCCAGCCCCACTATCTGAGTAATATCAGACAAGTTATTTAATTTCTCAGAGCC
Organism: Murina feae; assembly: GCA_004026665.1. Classification (NCBI taxonomy): domain Eukaryota; kingdom Metazoa; phylum Chordata; class Mammalia; order Chiroptera; family Vespertilionidae; genus Murina; species Murina feae. The sequence continues at coordinate 25,783 of PVJC01014573.1, forward strand.
TCAGCTTCCTCATCTGCTACAAAAGGAGACTAACCCACACTTGACTAACCAGATAGAAGGCTCACTTACAGATGAGCTTAGGAAGCAGGAAGGAGTCAGACATTATTTTATTATCACTAGGTCTGTTGCTCACCCCATCCAAGTCTAGGACATGACACATATGGGATGAAATGGTATGAGGATATGAGAGGGCTGAAGGGTGACCATTGAAAGGAAACAGGCCCCCTTGTGCCTGCCTGTTAGAAGTTCAGCTTTTCTGTCAAAGGGAAATAATAAACGTACTTAATGGTGTGAGGCTGTTGTGAACTTGAGATAAGTTGTAGAGATAAAGGGCTTAGCATGGCCTGGCATATAGTAAGTGCTCAATAAATGTTAGGAAGGGTTCATGTTCTCCTCTTCCTTCTCCCAAACAAGTGCTTGTTGAGATGTGGCACAGTGGGAGAAAATAAAGTCCATGGATCACCTACCTGATCCAGGGCTCCGTCCTGAGGGCCCCAGGGGAGGGGGCAAGGCTCCTGCTCTTGGAGAAGACCTAAAACTTACCTTCTGCTGTGAGGAGCTCAATGCTGACACCAGGACAGAGCTCTCCGGGAGCCCAGAGCAGGATGTTGAGTACTTCCCAGAGGAGGTAATGGGTAATGTCTGACCTAGGTTGGAAATATGAGTAGGAAGTCGTCATGGAGGGATGCAGAGAGGAGGGGACTCCTACAATGGCTCTAATAAACACACACACACACACACACACACAGAAAATAAATGTTGGTGAGGATGTGGAGAAATTCCTAACCTGTGCTTTGCTGGGAATGTAAAATGATGCAATCACTGTGGAAAACAGTGAGGGTCCTCAAACAATTAAAGATAAAGTTACCATATTACCCAGCAATTCCACTCCTAGCTACATATCCAAAAGAATTGAAACAGGGACTCAGATACTTACCTGCCAATACTCATAGCAGCATTATTCACAATAGCCAAAAAGGTGGAAACAACTCAAGATCCATCAACAGATGAATGGATAAGCAAAATGTGGTATGTTAATACAACAGAATATTGTTCAGCCACAGAAAGAATGAAATTATGATATGTGCTACCACATGGATGAATCTTGAAGACATTATGCTAAGTGAAAGGAATCAGACACAAAAGGAAAACTGTCTGATTCCACTTAGATGAAATATCGAGAATAGGCAAATTCACGGGGACAGAAAGTAGATTAGAGGTTACCAGGGGCCACACAGAGTGGGAAATGGGTAGTTGATGCTTAATGGGTATAGAGTGTCTATTTGGGGTGATGAAAGGTTTTGGAAATAGATAGTGGTGATGGTTGTACAACCTGATGAATATAACTAATACCACTGAACTATACACTTAGAAAATGACACATTGTATGTTATATATATTTTGCCACAATTAAAAAAATTTTTTTTAATTCAACAAGTAAAGTAGTGGGGGCCAAGAACTTGTTTGGCAAAATGTCTGCTTCAGCTGTCTTCTTAGGACTGTGCTGGGGCCAGGGAAACCCTGCACTGGTGGCCCTTCTAAAGTGAGGGTGGGAAAATGAATTGTATCCTCACTGCTGCTTCTTTCCAGCTGCCCCAAACACCCTCCCCACTCAGCCCAAGGCATGGAGGCGAGTCGGCCAGGACTGGGCCGGCCTGAGCCTCCTCAGTGCAGACGGTTTCCTATCTCCCTCTCCCTTCCTCCTCTCTTCCCACTCCCAGCTCCTTAAAGAAGAGGCTTTTCCAGAATATGTCATCTCACCAGAGCTATAAATGTCAACTTTAAATTCATACTTTGTACCACCTTTGATTTCAAAGAGGATTACACCTCAGTGGTGAAAGGCGGCCACAGCCCAGGCCTGAGCAGGCCTCCCGGGCCTCTGCGGCCCCGAAGCATTGTTAACTCCTTCCAATTCATTAGGTCTAATCCTAGTGGCACTGAGTAAGAGGCCCTGGGCTGCACCTGGCACTCAGGACCATATGTGCCCATTGTCTCACTCATCCACTAATCCAGCAGCCGTCATGAGACCAGCCCACTGGGAAGGAGCTGTGGCCACCCGCTCTGGGCAGGAGGGATTCCTGGCCCTTGGGGGTGGGTAGTCAAGGTCTGGCTTGTCTCCCAAACCCCCAAAAATCCTGTGTGGATGAGGCCTCAAGGACCATGGCACAAGGAGGAAGAGGGGGTGGTCCTAGGAGAAGTGGAATGGCAGACATCAATCTGTCCTGCTATGCTTCTCTCCCCAATATACATTCACATACATAATACACCCAATATGAATGCACATACACTTCTACACTCGCTCCGTCACACACCTGCACATGATTTCATGCAACACGTCCACTTTTTCACAACACCCAGCAGCCAGCAGTACACCTGTGCACCCGCACACTCATGCACTCAGACACAGCCACACCTGTACACACTCACACAACCATCCACATGCTCATCACAGCCAACACTCAGCAGTACACCCGTGCACCTGCATGCTTTCACATACACACCTCATACATTTACACACATCTACACCCACACTCATGTATACACACATACATCCATACACTCACATATACCTGGTGTGCTCTGCAGATTTTGCTAAGTTTCTTTAAAAAATAAAAGAGACCCTGGCATTTCCCCCCTGACCTTTCCAATGCCAAGAATGTTAGAGCTGGAAGGGACTAGAATTAGGTCCACTTGTCTCACTGACAGGTGGTAGACTGAGGCACAGCAGGATGGAGGGGCAGTGTGGAAACGAGGAAGAAGAGCCCTGAGCTCTTCCAACTTTGGGTAATTTTCTTTATGCCACAGAGTCCGTGCTTCCTCTAGTCCAAAAGGTATAACATCACTTGCCCTACAGAACTGTTGTGAGGATAAAACCAGACCATGCACACGCATACCTTGGAGGGACTGCAGGTTCGGTTCCAGACCGTCCCAGTTAAGTGGGGATCACTATAAAGTGAGTTGCATTTGTTTTGCTGGTGGAGGGTCTGCCTTCAATTTGTAAAATAAATAAAAAGGCAACATCACTATGGCCCATGTAGCTTAGTGGTTAGAGTGTCAACCCATGCATAGAAGGGTTCATGTACCTAAGTTGATCCCCAGTCCTAGTCAGGGTGCGTGCAGGAGGCAACCAATCAATGTGTCTCTCTCGCATCAATGTTTCTCTCCCCCCACCTTTCTCCCTCCCTTCCACTCTCTCTAAAAAATCAATGGAAAAACATTCCTCAGGTGAGGATTAACAACAAAAACCCCAGCAGCCGTGAAGTGCAATAAAGCAAAATGCAATTAAAATGAAATGTGCCTGTATGTCCATGTACTTTGTAAACACAAAAGTGTGCAAACATCACAAATGGGTCTCCTGTGAAGCAGCAGCAATGGCAAGACTAGAACCCAGAGCTTTGGACTCTGCCCAGACTCTCCATTGCCCATGGCTTTTCAGAAGACAGGGAGGCATGGAATAAACAGGCTACAGCTGGGGCCTACATGGAGTAGGGCTACTTGCTCTGGCAGCTTCCACATTGTGATCTGAGTCTTTGGAGAAATCGGGTTTTTCAGGTGAAAAGAATAAACTAGGCAGGTTTGGGCACTGATAGTGCCCATGCAATTACTCAGGCAGGGGACATCCTGGAATCCTAGCTCCTTTACCACCCTCCCCAGAGGCCCCCCAACACCTGTTACAGTGTTGCACCCCACCACAGCATGCCAAGGAAGCCCAGGACTCCCAGAGTCACAAAGCCACTTGTTAATTAATTGCACTAATTAAGGATGAGGCTGGACATCTGGACCCTCTCGAGTGAGGTCAGGCCCTCAGTACACTCAGGCTGAGGAGAGTTGCCCAGCAGAGACACCATCTCCAGCCTGCCAGACCTAGACACCCCCCCTAAAGACACACAGCACCCTCCACACACTCTGAGCACCCCAAAGGGAGAAGAGGAGCCAGATCAGACCAGGGATCAGGAGCCCTTTATTGCACACCCACCAAAGACCATCCTCTCCCACCCCATCTTCTCTGCAGTGAGGGAGGATGGGGTGCTTTGCTCGGGGCAGGCAGGAGCCCCTTCAATGAGGGAGCATCTGGGCCCCGCCCCTCTACACCCCTCTGCTCAGCTCTCCAGCAGCCCATTTACTGCCGAGCTCCATTCATCCTCAACACCCAGGGCCACTCACTATCATCTCTATGTGAATGCTCTTCTAGGATTTCCAATGCAGTGGTTCCAAAACAAGAGCAAAACTGTAAAGATTCATCACTCTTTCCATTTAGTCATTCATCCATTCACTCACTAATTAATGCAGCAAATATTTATCGGGCACTGACTATGACCCAGGCACTATGCCAGGCACTGAGCATGCAGCCAGAACCAAAATGTGGTATAACCATAGAGCAGAATATTATTCGACCATAAAAAAGGAATGTGATTCTGCCCTGGCCGGCGGCTCAGTTGGTTGGAGCATCGTCCTATACACTAGAAGGTTGTGGGCTCAGTTCCTGGTCAGGGCACATACCTAGACTGCAGTTTCAATCCGACTGATGTTTCTCTCTCTCCTTGCATGTGCCAGGCCCAATCCTGCCTCAAGGCTTTGTTCCCTCTGCCCAGAAGCTTCTTCCTCCCAGAATTCTGCATGGCTTACCTAGATCAGGTCTTTATTTAATGTCACCCCCTCAGAGAGGCCCTCCTTAACTAAACTATTTCAAATTGAACCCATTCCCACAACACCCTCTGTGCCTCTTTCTTTTTCTTTATAGCACTCACCACCACCTGACACTGTTTACTGTGTTTCCCTCCACTGGCATGTAAGCTCCATGGGGGCAGGCATTTTTTGTTGTCCACGCCTTACCTCCAGTGCTTAGAATAACCCCTTGTACCTCCTCAATCTTCTGTCAGACGAATGACTGACTCTACCAGGAGCTACAATGAGGTTGAGCTCCCCCGTGCAGGGCAAGAAGAGGAAAAGGATGTTTGTATTTATTTTAGCCAAGCACTTCCTTGATGTGGAAAGGAGAATTTTCCCAGAGAAAGGAGAGGGGAGTGAAGTACTCCAAACCTGCTTAATTTACCCTGCGCTGCCACCAACATGTTGGCATCCTGACCTCCTACATATGGTTACTCCCCTGCGTGTTCCCCAAACGCCGTTTCCCCCTCCCCACACACCATCCCCACTGCGAATCCTGGTCTGGAAAACCCTGGCCCAGGTGTCCGAGTTCTATGACCAAGAACCCGTGTGACCTTGAGCAAGTTCCTTCTCCCCCACCCCGGCCCTACACACACACACACACACCCCTACTTTCTCTTCAGTAAGTGCATTAGCAGGTCTCGTAGACCCCTCCAGGCCTGCTTTGAGCCCCAGACACCTGCTTTCTCCAGGCAGGCCCAACGACCTCACCCCACATCTTGCTCCCCCCAGAGCGCCTGCACTGCAGAGCAGACACACCTGCACACCTGCGTCCTCCAGGGCGGGGCAGGGCTCCCGAGTTCAAGGGAGAGGGGCCCTGAGAAGACATGGGGCCTAGGCTTGCCGACTTCCGTCCTGCTACAGACCACAAGGTCAGTGAAGCTTTGTTAAAGGAGCGAAGGAAACGAACACACCCGAAAACCACGGCCTCGGCCAGGTTCCGCCTGCAGCCGTGGAACGGTCATTTGCCTCTTCCGATTGGATCGCCCATCTTGGCCACACCCACTTTCCCAGGCCCGCCAGGGGTTTCTCCCTCAGTCTGTGTCCTTTAGGTTCTGGTGCAGTCTCACCTGTGAAATGGGGCTGTTGTAAACCACTTGCTCAGTGCCTGGCAACAGTAAGCACACAGTAAATGTTAGCTAACATTGGTGATGGGGGGATGGTGATGGGGTGAAGCCGAAGGGAGCAGGGATTCCCCAAGTGGACCCACCCTCTGCCCCTCTGCCCCTCTCCTCTATTGCCAGATTTTGCAGGCTCAGCAAAAAGGACAGAACTTGGGACTTTAAGGTGAAAAACAACCGAGTCTAAAAAGTGAGGAAGGGGAAGGCTGGAGAAAGGGCACAGATATTTGTTGAGCAACTATTATGTGCTGAGAGTTACCTTCTTTTGCCTGCACTGGGCTCTGGGCCTTGATGCCATTGCCTGCCTCCTGCTGAATGCCCTGTGCACCTCTGTCACAGGTCACGCCGTATTGGCATTTACTTCCGAATCTCTCTTTCCTGCTGTGAAACTTCTCAGAGGGAGGGCTGACCTTAATCTCATTTGTGACCCTGTGCCTTGTTGGCACGAAGATAGGGCAACTTTATCCACATTTTCTAGATTAGCAAGTAAATACAATGGAAAGTAAGTACCTCGCCAGGTCATGCAGCAGGTGAGTGCTATAGCTGAGTTTGGGGGCATGAGTGGGGTCTACTAAGGAGAACAGACTAGGGGTGGAGGGGCAAGGGTCCTAGCTGGGCATTGGAGATGAGGAGTGTGGCCTTACAGCCCCTCAGGATGCTGCAGCAGCTATGCAACCGCTGCCACCATTACTGAGCACTTGCTCTGTACCCTGGACCATGCTAAGAGCTTTATACACACTAGAGTCATTTCACACACACACACCCCAACCATCCTCGGGGAAGGTACCCATTTTATAGGTGAGAATAATGAAGCTCAGGAAGGCCAAGTGACCTACCCTGCTTTGTGGCCTTTAGGAGAGCCAGCCATCCCACCTCTCCTAGAATGCCCCACTTCCCACAGTCTCATATTTGAGACTCATCGATTGATTATTGATGGACGCATTTGTGGTATGGCTCTGGGGCCTCTCAGTCAGGCCTTGGGCAAGGACAGAGATGAGGGTGAAGGAGGGGGTCCTCCAACCCCAGGAAAGGCCTTCAGGCTACCTTCCCCCCAGCATGCCTGCGTCTGGCATCCACCACTGCCAACTCAACCCACCTTCTCTCCACCTCTGGATTTAAAGGCACAGTGACAATTAATCACCCAATGACACCAGAGGGCAGGCTGCAGAGGAGTTAATTAATTAGGGAAATTTCTCCCAACCCTTTGAAGGTGAAATGTGTGGGGAGGGGACAGGGGTAGAGACATTTATTTTTCAAGCTGAGCGAGCTGGCTCTGAGAGACTTCAAGAACAGCTTGAGGGGAGCTTCGGCAGGTGGAGACCTCACAGGGTAGCACGGAGCTATATTTGCTCACGGCTGCCCTCCTTAGCCCAGCTACAGGCCTCCAGCCCCAGAGGGTGGGGTCCCCCTCCTTAGCCAATGAGCTAGGGTATCCCTAGAGACAGAAGGGCTTCTAGGAGCCAACTAGAATAAGAAGGGCAAAGCTATACCCTGCATCCATTCACCAAATAAAAGCAGCCAATGATACGGCACATGCCAAAACCCCACAGTGTCATTTGCACAGCTTGGGTGCTCCGGACACACAGATAACTGGAAGAGAACTGATAGATAACTAGCAGGCCAGCCCAGGTTCAGGGAAGGAAGTCAGGGAGGGGGGTTTTGTCACAGGAGTGGTGGGAGGGGAAGGTCTTCAGACACCCTTCCCTTTCACCATTGTGGCCTTAAGGCAGGCATGCGCAATGTCCAGCCCGTGGAATATATAAGGCTCACAAAAATCATTTGGTCTGGTCCTGACAAGACATTAGGGGTGAGTTACTTAAATGTTTGACCAAATCTAGCAGGCTAATGTCTAAGTTGGTAACTTTGTATGGCCCCTGAATGATGTTATAAATATCCAAATGGCCTTGGCAGAAAAAAACGTTCCCCACCCCTGCTTAAAGGACTGATATTTTGTCCTGGTGGAGGCTCCATGCTACCTGCCCGGCTGGGAAGCTGCTCCCACAGGCACAGAAGGGCCAGTTCTGGGGTGCCCATTCACACCCACAGATGGAGCAGGCAGTTGACTTGGTCATGATATTAAGGGAACAGGAAACCACACACCAAAAATCACCTTCTGTAGCATCGGACTTGGATCATCGGGGATGAACACCTAAAAAGAAGGCTGACATTTCATCAGACAAAGGGAAGAGCCTGAGCAAAGACATGGAGGTGGCAACTTGCACGGCACATCTGGGGAAGGATGAGATGGTGAGCAGGGTGGCTGCAGTCTAGAGTGGATGAATAGGGGGTGTGGGGAGGGTTAGAACTGAGGCCAGAGAATCAAGGTGGGCCCAACAGCAGAGAGCCCGCCATGCTGGGACTGAACATGGTTCAAACATGGTGGTAAGTTATGGGGCGTTTTAAAGCAGGGTCTGCCAGGAACAGAGAGCTCTGGGCTTTAGAAAGAGCATTCTGGCAGCTGGTGGACAATGGGTTCAGTGGAGAAGGGCGAGGTGACATAGCAAACTAGTGAGGAGAGAGGTGATGATGACACCAGCCATAAGGTAGAGCAAAGGGAAAGGAACTAAGGTTTATTGCTCACCTATTGTGTGCTGGGCACGATGCTGGACACTTTTTATCCATTCTCTCCTTTCCTCTCAGGACTTTTATTATGTCCAGATTTAGGGGCAACTAGGGGGCTAATTAAACTGGGTAAGCAAGTTCTGCACACCTGAGCAGGTGACCTTGCTTCATTCTCTCGTCTCCCTCCTGCCCCCTTGCAATCTCCTTCCCTCCTACAGGAGGGTCAGGGGCCTGGGAACACTGTTTATGCCCAATTCAGGGACACCCATGGAGAAACTGTGAAAAGCAATACCACACACAGCCCACACTGCCCCCCTACCACCCCCATCTCTCCCCCCTCCAGTCATTTGTACGACAGGAAGAGAACCTAATCCTGAATCTGAAAAACTATGTGATGGAGGATTTACAGTATTAGAAGGCAAACAGTGGCAGGTGTAATTAGGAGAAAAATTTGTCATGCTCTCGACTTGGGGAAGAGAAGGGAAGGTCTGGCATCCCAATCTCCCTGGTGTTTACCCAGCGTGTGCACACACGCAGGGGAACAGGCACTGGCCACGGGCAGATTAATATTTGATGCAAGGAAGAGAATGCATGCTGTTCATGTTTATTTAGGATATTGTGAAATACAGTGAAATTTGCAATTTTATTGGATTTGGGGGGACGATGTTTTGGAGAAGTCTTAAGCTGCATGGTAGGACACGCACACCTCTCTGGAGCATAGAGACACCAGCTTTGGTGGTGAGCCCTCCCTCTCTACCCCCCTTCCCAAATCCAAACTTCTAGTTCCATTCCCCTCCTGAAATGAGAGACGATTGGCCCCAGGAGTACAGGAGGAATAAGACAGAAATCTCAGCTGGGCCTCTTAATTTGGAGTTTAGTGGTATGAGGCTGGCACAAACAGAGGCTATCTCTGGGGAGTTCTTGTCAATTACAGGAGGGCTGGAAGCCATGGTTGGGCAGCGTTAGGCACTGGTGACCCCGGCTGGCTTTGGAGGGGGTGCTGGGAAGAGTGCAGAGAAAGGGTAGAGTGAGATAAAGAGCTGTTCTCTTTGTAGTCAAGAAGCTGGTTGATGGATAGAGCCTTAAAAGGCATGAATGTAACCTCCCTCCCCCAACCAAGGGCTCAATTCTGCCATTTATTTTCTCCAAGTGTTCATCTAGCCAGTGCTGCCACATCTTCCAGCGTTGGGGACCTCCTCAACTCATTCCTTTGTTGGACACTGCCCGATGGAAACCTTCTCCAAGATACATGGTTAGGATGGGGGTGAGTGGCAAGGATTAGGTCATATGGCATTCTCTCATTTGTGTTAAAATAAAGGATTTTGATGATGATAGATACTGATAGATAGATAGATAGATAGATAGATAGATAGATAGATAGACAGAGATGGATGATGCACAATATATTTCTGAAAGAAAACATAGAAGTTGGTACCAGTGATTGTTACTGAAGATGGAAGCTGGATGGCTATGAAACTGGGGAGTCTGGGAAGGGAGAGAGATTTACTTTTCTCTATACATCTTTTGACCAATTTGAATTTTTCATATGTGCATATAGTACTTTTCTCAATAAAAATACTATTGACTTTTTTAAAAGAAAATGTTTCCTACTCAAAGGACAAATGGAGATAGAGAGAAAATAATCTACTCTATAAAAGCGAAATAGTAAAATTGACCGTTTCTTCGGGATGCCCAACAGCCAATCAGAGCAATGGTATGCAAATTAGCCCAGCCAAGATGGCGGAAGCCCGCCCAAACACTGGGTCCAATGGAGCGATGGCGCCAGTGAATGCACAGGGGGAGGCCTGGCCTCCACCTGTGCGTTTGCCGGCGGTGGGTTCCGGGCAGTGGCGGCTGGCTGCATGGCAGGGCAGAAGCCAGGCCCCCGGCCCTGCAGCCAGGCTTGGGAATGGAGCTATCGCGGGCCCATGGGACCTTGGAGGCTCATCGGCAGCTGCTTGCCCGCCTGGATCCAACCTTGTGGCCTGCTCTGGGTGTGCGGGAGCTTCTGTGGCCCATGGCAGAGCCTACTATGCAGGTTGGCCACAGATGTTCCCTTTGTTGTATGTGTTTTTCCCATTGACCCCTTCCACCTCATATCCAACCCCCCCAGGCCTTTCCCCCTCTAT
>PVJC01014574.1:0-36160 GCA_004026665.1 Murina feae
CTGGGGATCAGGGAGCAGGAAAAGGCTGGCCTGACCACGAGGCGGGGTTTTCCCTGCTTTCTGGTGGCTGGAGGAAGATGGGCAGTAGGCAAGCTTGGGAGGCAGGCCGCCCGCAGCCCTGGTCACAGCTCAAAAAAGAGAACAACATGCAGGGGAGGGCAAGAGTCTGAGAGATCAACATAGAGGGGGTGCCTGCTCCGAGCCTCCACAGTGTGCCTGGGGCAGGTCCCCAGCAGGTAGACACACACAGGAGGACTGCTCCGAGCCTCAGATGCGGCTGGGGGCAGGTCCCCAGTGATGACACACACACATACACACACACACACACACACAAAAGGTGCCTGGCAGACTGGGGCCATCATAGGACATCCACTGAGGGGTCCCAGACTGTGAGAGGGCACAGGTCGGGCTGAGGGACTCCCTCCACCCCGAGTGCACAAATTTTTGTGCACCGGGCCCCTAGTTATTATATAATTTTCGTTATCAATAATTTTCTTTTATTTAACACCTTGACCCAGAGTTATGTTTTGGGTATGTTTTTCCTGAGTGATTTCACTTCAGATTCCACTGCTACCCATGTGAAAAAGCCCTCTACCCTTCTCTCAGCCCATAATTTTCACCTGACATCCAAGCTCACAGAGTCATATTAACTAGGGATTTTAATTTAGGTATCCTACTGATTGATAGCATAAATGAAGTATTCTCTCCACATCTTTCTTTAACCTACCTTGCAGCTTCCCATAACCTGCATCATAGTGTAAAAGCAATTCTGTTTTGACACTGAATAAACAAGTAAAATTAAATAAACACATGAACTAATGAGTTAATTCTTTAGAAAATACCTTGATTTCAGGATATTTTCCATACTCTCTCTCAAAAACTGTTTCCCATTTTCTCTAATTGTGGAAAGTCTGGCCAAGGCCAGTTTAAGTCCGGCTTTCTTGAGAAAATTAGTCTGTAGCTACCATGGTTTACCCTACTCTGACTTACGATCATTATGGTCAGTCCTATATAGCTTATCACTCATTTATAAAATGCTTGTTGTTATCTGCTTTGGGTAATGTTAATATGCCTAGGCGTTTGGTATGCTAGCATTACCTAGACTGAGAAGGACTAGGTCTATTGCTTCTTATAAAACATGCGTACCACAGTCCTGAAAAAAATTCATTCAGATCACTCTTCCATAATATCATTAACAAGCATTTAGTGAGACTTGACTGAATGACACTGTTTAGATTTTATAAAAATGTTAACATATTCATGCTGATGTTGTGGACATAAAGATGAATGGCATGAGACAAGCATTAGCTGATCACTATCGAATGAATTTTACTGTCTGCCCATTTAGTTTTTGGACTTTTAACAACCTTTAGAAGTTTGACATGTAAGCATTCTCTGAGCCTAATGCTTTTTGCTGAAACTTCAATCATCGATATGGCACTTTGCCCAAAACAAAGCTATCGTCCAGAAGGACTGGGATTCTCAAGAACATTAACCTCTCTACATTCTTTCTGAAGAAAAGGGCAAAATGGTGATTCACTGGATCTAAAAATAAAGATGAATTTATAAATGAAGAGAAATGGCACATCATAAGTCACTTCTGCAGTTTCATATAAGAAGCTAGGATATACTAATCTGCTCATATTATTCATTGTATGAATATGCTGCCTGTAAAGTGTACCTATTGTTTTCTAATGAACTGCTGATTCTAAGTAAGAAAATGATTGAACAAGGGTCACAATATATGACATATACATTTCAAATGTATACTAATCACGCCACTCCCCAATACACCAGCAGCCAGTCTTAAATGAATGATTAAAATAGAATTCATCTCTACCCAACATTAGAGGCAAATACTACCAGTGGGGTAATGTTGGCACATGTAACAAAACCTACTTTTCACCTGCTCTACATTCACGAAATTTTATAAAGTAGCTGGACATAGCTACTTATATTGTATTGCACTCCAAATGCCTAGCACAGCTCCTGATTTAAAATATTAGCTAGATTGTACCAAATAACTTCTTATGTATCTATTATATATATAATATATATACACACACAAATGTATGAACATGCTTTTCAATTACAGGTACATGCACATAAACAACTTAGAGTTAATTTTGAGCTCTACTATTTCTAGGCAAAGTTACCCTTACAGTCCAAAATTATAATTTCATTATTACTAGAGATATCTGAATTGAGTGAAAATGATGTAAAAGTCATTCAGTTTCTTAAAAGAAATGTAATCAGTAGAATTCAGTAATGGCATTATATATGTGTTCTATACGTAATTTGTTTTAAAATTACTACATATATAGTAAAAATATAGAATAGTTTTATTAATCAACATATTTAAAAATAGAATGCCGTTACTCAGAATGCAATGAAAATATACAGTAGTATAGAAGATACTTTTTAAAAACTCTGTATTGTTGGAAGTATTACATACATCCTCTTTTTCCCCATTGACCCCTTCTAGCCCACATCTGTACCTTGCTCCCCGCCCCAGACCTTCACTACACTATTGACTATCCATGAGCTATAAATAGATGCAGACAAGTTCTTTGGTTGATCTCTTCCCACGCATCCCTGCCTTCCCTGAGGATATATTTTCCATCGACTTTTAGACATAATGGAAAGGAAGGGGAGAGACACAGAGAAACATCAATGTGAGAGAGACACATCAATTTGTTGCCTCCCCCATGCGCCCAGACCAGGGCAGAAATTGAGCCTGAAATCAAAATCTAGGTATGTGCTCTTGACTGGAATCAAACCCAGGACCCTTCAGTCCAAGGGCCAACACTCCAAACACTATAAACCAGGTAGGGTTATAGCAGTAATTAAAAAAAAAATTTAGTAACATCATTCTTTCCATGAATAAAATTCTGTAGTACAGCCAATGTATCAAATAGAGGTTGAATTTCTCTAGTTGAAGATGAAGATTTATCCAGCTATCCTATAGTACTACTTAAACACAAACACAAACACACACACACACACACACACACACACACACACACATCCTCGAGGAACCTGTTTTGAAAATGCTCAGAAAATCAGAACATGAGTTCTTCTATCTCACACTCTTTAGTTGCTTCAACTACTTATCATTAATCACAATTTTTTTTTATCATAATCATGATGGTTTCAGGAATCTTACCTGTAATAAAATGTAATGTTTGTGGAGACAAGTGAGCTGATATTGCTACACTGGGAAGAGCATATATTTTCCACATTTCCAATTAAATGTAATAAGGTAAAGTATATAAACACATTTTCATAAATGTTTAATATAAGCATTTATTTATATTAGTAGATCAGATAAGCTTAATGTATGAGAATCCCAATGTTTTCACTACGAGATCTCACTATAAGGTTATAATGAGAAAAAATACTATATATTTTATAGTACTACTAACAACATAATACTATTGAGACAACCAAGATGGTGGCATAGGTAAATACCTGAACTTGCTGCCCTGCACAACCACATTAAAACTACAACTAAACAACAAGATGAATATCATCCAGAACCATGGGAAGGCTGGCTGAGTGGAAATTCTACAAGTAGAAGGAAAGAGAAAAGCTCATTGAATCCAGTAGGAAGTGCAGATGTGTGGAAGTGTGGAGGTATGTAGGCACAACAAAGGGCTGGCAGCTGGGTACACTGTTGTCTTTTTCAACCAGGAGGGAAATATAAGCTCCCAACTGCTCTTAACTCCAGTTCCAGGCAAGAATTTGGGGACCCAGACTCATATGGAGAGAAACTGGACTGTCTGGCATCAGGGCAGAACGTAAGGGCAGCTTTCTTACAGAAGTGGTTGCTGTGGCCATTGTTCCTGCATGGAGCATGGGACACAGACCCCAGAACCTCTCCAAGGCAGAACAGACTGGCAGCCATTATGATTTGCTCCACCTTGCTGATTCCCTGAGACTCTGCCCCACCCAATTTACAACCTCACCCAAGCTGTGAGCAGAGGCTTTTGCATATGAATGGCTTGGCCTTTCTCTGCCTAAAAATCTGGGCAGTCTCAGTGAGCACCAAAGCCCCATTGAAGCAAGTCCTCCCCCATAAGGGTGTCTCCAGCACAGAAGTTCTCCCACTAAAGACACAACTGGTCCTCAAAGCCAATTGTCCTGGAGGTCAATTCCCCCCAGTGACACCAACAGCAATCAAGGCTTAACTACAACAAGACTGTGCACACAGCTCACAAAGGGGTACACCAAGAGTGTCCACCTCAGGTAATCAGAGAGGCTGAGCCACTGGGCCCTATAGGACACCTAGCACAAAAAAGCCCTCTATCAATAAAGGGAAGCAGCCAAAATGCGGAGACAAAGAAACAGGTCACAAATGAAAGAAATGGAGGAAAGCAAACGATTGGATATAGAGTTCAAAACCATGGTTATAAAATTACTCAATAATCTAGAAACCTCTGAGAAATATAGTGAAACCCTCAAGGATATAAAAGAGGACCAATTAGAAATTAAGCATACACTGACTGAAATAAACAATAGTATACAGAGATCCAACAGCAGACTAGAGGATCCCAAGAATCAAGTCAAAGATTTGAAATACGAAGAAACAAAAACACCCAAACAGAAAAGCAAAAGGAAAAAATAATACAAAATTATGAAGATAGTGCAAGGAGCCTCTGAGACAACTTCAAGCATACCAACATCCAAATTATGGGGGTGGCAGAAGAAGAGAGAGAGCAAGATATTGAAAACCTATTTGAAGAGGTAATAACAGAAAATTTCCCCTACCTGGTGAAAGAAATAGACTTACAAGTCCAGGAAGCGCAGAGAACCCCAAACAAAAGGAATCCAAAGAGGACCACACAAACACATCATAATTAAAATGCCAAAAACAAAAGATAAAGAGAGAATATTAAAAACAGCAAGAGAAAAACAGTTACCTACAAGGGAGTACCCATATGACTGTTGGCTGATTTCTCAACAGAAACTATGCAGGCCAGAAGGGAGTGGCAAGAAATACTCAAAGTGATGAATAGCAAGAATCTGCAACCAAGATTACTCTACCCAGCAAAGCTATCATTTAGAATTGAAGGTGAGATGAAGAGCTTCACAGATAAAGTAAAAAAGTTTATCACCGCCAAACCAGTATTATATGAAATGCTGAAGGATATTCTTTAAGAAGAGGAAGAAGAAAAAGGTAAAAATAAAAATTATGAACAACAAAGTGACAACAAATACATATCTAGCAACAAGTGAATCTAAAAATCAAGTGAATAAAAAATCTGACGAACAGATTAAACTGGTGAATAGAATAGAATCAGGGGCATAGAAAGGGAGTGGACTGACAATTCTCGGGAAGGGGGTGTGGGGTGTGGGAAGAGACTGGACAAAAATTGTACACCTATGGATGAGGACAGTGGGGGGGTAAGAGCAGGGAGTGGGGTGGGAAACAGGTGCAGGGGAGAGCTACGGAGGGAAAAGGAGGAACAACTGTAATAATCTGAACAATAAAGATTTGTTTAAAAAATACTATTAATATAGAACACTAAATTTTAATATATAGTATTATCTACAAACATGATAAAAATGGGGGAGTACTGCCACAAAAAATATTAAAATTATCTGAAATATTGCTTTTTTTGGTTGTACTGTCGCAACTGGGAAAAAAAAGTAAAAATTGCAACAAAATTTATCATACCCTGAACTTTGAGGCATTATTCAAAAATGAATCCCCCCACATAGATTTATTATTAGATACAATATAAAGTGTTTAGAACACAGTCTCCTGCATGTAAATTTTCAAGTTGTTTCACCAAAACAAGTAGGAGGGAAAATAGCTTTGCACTATCTTCCCTTTCCAAACTCTTTTTCATCTTGTTAGATTAAGGAAAAAAACAGATTTTTCTTCTGTGTTAGCAAATACCAATTTTCCAAAAAGGAGTTTGGTATGCAATTAAGAAGTTAAGCAGATGTGATATAGAGTTAAGATGAATTCCTCTGAAAGTTATGGACAGCATACAAAGAATAAGATAATTTCACAACAGTTTGATCAACGTTATATAAAAGAAGTATTTATGAAGAAATGAAGCTGTTCTCTACAAGACTGGGATAAAATAAGTTTCATTCCTCTAAAATTATTTGCCATCATCTAGGACTTTCTATTCTTTTAAACCATCCTTATTTAATGTTTTTACTGTAAGTTGCAAAAAAAATTCATCTCAATGTTACTGCCTTTCTGGACTTATATTTTTCTGTACAACTAATAGTTGAACTGAATTATATAATTTTCTATATTGTCAGTTAATAACATATATCTGTCTTCTCAACCAGCTTATATACTTTGTACATTTTTAGTCTTCTGTGCCTAGCACTATTGTAATTCATTCCGTATAAATATTTATAATCAATTGAATCAAATCATAAATAAAAATTTAACTCACATTTCAAACTCACACACCAAATTTTGAGGAAAGAAAAATTGACCAATGTCTGAGATTTCAGTATCTCCATGCTTTCTATGTGCTAAGCACTGTGCTTAGTGTTGGACAGATAATTGTGAAGACATTAATATTTTTAGATTTGCATGTCAAAAAAGAAAAAATGACTTATATGACCATGGTTAATTAAGAAGTGGCTTTTTTCCTCACATACCAATGCCAGGATGCCAGGGGAAGTTTCATAAATATATACACACTTGGCCACTGCAGCCTCTGAAAATTCACATATGTGATTTACAATATTATTGCTTAAATTCTGCCAATTTTTTTAGCTCATTCTTAACTGAAATAATTTTTTGGAAAATTCCGCTCTGGGCATTTGCTGACATTGCATTTCTATCACCTTTGTGCATGGCTTGTGCTAGTTCGCATCTGTCACTGGTTTATAACTTATGTAGAACTTCTTTTGTTTTGTAATGTTCTCCAAAAAACCAAGTTTGTGATAGATGTTTCATAAATGTTTAACTAAGGTAACTTACAATTTTAAACTTTCCCCAGAACATAATTAACTCTCCATAGTGCAGAGTTTTACAAACTATAGACCCTTGGAGCTTTTGATGTGGCTTAAAAATCATATATTTGGAAATTAAATAAAACCCCTCGCTTTGAGGGACTGGTTTATCATTCCATCACTTTTTGTACCTCTAGACCCTAGTTTAGATGGGTATGTGTCCAAAAAAAGAATTCCTATTTGTGGTGATTCTTACAGAAGAGTAAAAATAGATTTTTCCATTTCGTCTAACTTGTGACTTTGAGCTTGCCCACTACAGGTAGGGGAGTGGGGGCTGCAAAGGCCAATATATATTCTATCGGTGATTTATGCACACATGTAAATAGAATGTCAATAAAAGTATTTTGTCTGACCTGTACACATACAAATCTATAAATTAAGCTAAACAGAAATAAGTCAGACCAATAATTCAGAAGTTAACACGTCCACCTTTTCCATTTTATCTGCATTCATAAATGGTAACGTAGAGTAAAAATGTTACCAATGGCTTTCTTTCTTTTTCAATTGTTCTAATGTACCTGCAGTGAAGCTTTAAGAATGTTAGCAACTAGGGTCAGTATATGACTATACACTTTACTGTTTAATTTGTAAGTTGGTGAAAAAATCTATATAAACTACATTTTATTAGGTATAAAAAATCACATAGATATTTATTACTAATATCATGTGATCTATTAAAATATCTTACAAACTAACTGCTTTCCTCCTATGGAATTATGTATCTTGCATACTTAAAAACTACCACCAAAATAAGTGCTATAGTATTATATCATTATATTTTAGTGCTCAAAAATCCATGCTTTTATTTTATAATAATAAATTATATACTCATGGCCTCATATTACCAAACAGAACTAAGTGTCATACTGATTTCTATTTATTTTGTTAAAGAAGTAAAGCAAGGATTCAAGGTTCAAAGTAAAGTAACTCTTTCTAAATAATGACATACAAAAGTGATCTATATTAATGGATTTCAAGATATTCATGGCCTGAGGTAAAGGACATATGTAGATGCCTGATTTGTCTCTGTTAGCTAACCAAGTGTATCTAATGAAACAGTTTAACATGGTAAACTTGCACTGTTTGCATTCAGTAACTGCAACCAGAGCACGTGAAAAAGATAAACTGTTTCTATCATTTCAGATGAGTTTGTTCCCTAAATATAAGACATTTTAACTCTTCCTCCAAGTTATTTGGATATGTCATATTTTGTCTTGTCAGAACCTCTCAAATTAATACTTGTATTCTATACAAATATTTATATCTTTAGAAGGTTCTAATCTAAGTGGCCAAAACTTTTTTTTTTTTTTTTTTTTACTATCTGAAATGACATAGGACTATAAGGTCCGAAGAATATGCCTGTGACCCTAAATATTTATGTTAGTAAACAAACTCATAAAACTTTTATCCAACAAAAATGTCCATAGTAGCAGCTTCTGTAGCTGGACAGAAAATTAAAAAAGGGCACTCATCCATCTCCATGGTAAATTAAACCCATGTTAAAATAACCCTGCCATATAAAATTTTTGTATGTCAAGCTGAAATTCTTTTTAAGTGAAATAATCCAGAAACTATCCATGTAAGTAATAAATGATCATTGTATGTGTGACCCTTGTTTCTTTTCATGAGATTCTAGATTTTTAAAATTAAATTTGATGAATATTTGTTTAGTTCACCTTGTACAGCATACTCAAAAATCTTCATATGAGAAATTCTGAGCCCCATACAATGGCACCAAAAGGTTGTCGCTGCATCACCGGTCAGGGTGAATGTGGGAGGCAACTGATGGATGCTTCTCTCTCCCAATGATGTTTCTCTAAATTCAATAAAAACATATTTAAAAAATAAAATAAAAGTCCTCACACAATTGATACAAGTAAACTACATTCCTCAGAATCCTTGTAAGAATTCATAATGGAGAACATAATTGCTAGTGAAGGATCAGAGTGACATTTTAACTGAATCAGCCAGAGTACAGGAAAGCTGGTTCTAGCCAGAGGGTATGGGAATGAGTGGGAAAACTTTCAGTAAAAGAAAAACTGCATGTGTGGTTTTTTTTGTTGTTGTTGTTTTTGGTGTTTGGTTTTTTTTCAAAATAAACTAAAACTAAAAAATTGGATATTGTTTCTAGATGCAGCTAAGAAATGCTGGAATTACTCAAGATCATGTTGAAGGACAAGTGAATCACAAGAGACTTACGGGTTGGAATAAAAGGATTGCGTTGTAGTCTCTGTTTGGAATTGGAGTCCATGAAATAACAATTTAAGTTTATATGCATAGTAATAAACATTCATGTTCTTTTAAACAAAATGCTAGCGTCAAAATTAACAATATCTTTGCCTTTGCTGGTTTTGCTCCGTGAATAGAACGACAGCATGTGGACTGAAGGGTTCCAGGTTGAATTCTGGTCAAAAGCACATTCCCTGCCCGGTTGCAGGCTCGATCCCCAGTAGGGGGCGTGCAGGAGGCAGGTGATGGATGATTCTCTCTCTTCAATGATGTTTCTATCTCTCTCTCTCTCTCTCCCTTTCTCTCTGAAATCAATAAAAATATATTTAAAAACAAACAAACAATGTCTTTAGGAGCCTCATACTAATCTCACAATTTTAATCTAACCTCCGATAAAGTTTTGTGTATAACTTTGCTTATATAAGCCACCAGAATTAGAGAATATTGCTTTGCCATTAGTCTTTATTTCTTTAAAGGTATGATCATATGTTACACATTCTATAACATACTATTCTTATTGGAAAAACAGAATGGACAGACAGGCAATTATAACTCATTCTTTATGGCAGCCAAAGAGCATTACACAGTACAAAAGTATAATTTATTCAACCTCATGCATACTGAGGTTTATTGGAGCTTATTTCCAATTTTATACTAAAACAAATAATGCTCCAATTAAAAATCTAGCCATATGTTTCTATATTCTAGTATCTTAACTGTATTGAATAAATAATAATGGAGCTATTAGGTCCAAAACGATGGGAAATTTGAATTTTCATAAGTTATAGCAAAATGCTTTCCAAATATTCCACAGCACTTACAGAATTGCTGATTGTTTAGAAGACAAAATTTTTTTACACCCTTGTCAGCCTAGGTATTATTAAATGTTCTTAAATGCTTCCAATCTGGTGGGTGAAATCTGGATTATATTGGAAGTGGTGGCGGTGCTGTGGTCATAATTTAATTTTTATGACATCAGTTGAGATTTGGTATATTTTCACAGGCCTGGCCACTAGCATCGCTTCTCATTGTTCTTATCCTGTTGAGTTATTTCCATGGCTCTGTCACTCTTTTAATTTTTTTTAATATATCTTGAACACCAGAGAAATTAACCCTTTGCATATTATAAGAATAAAACATATTTTCTCCCAACAAATGTCTCATTCTTGGTTTTAATTAAGATACTTTTTCCATAAAGGTGTTTTAAATTTCAATATAATAAAACTGTCATGAGCCTATTGGTGCAGTTTTCTAGAGATTACACAAGGAGGCCAGAGCAGAAAAATTCAGTCAAAATCATGTGGCTGCAATTTGCGAACAGGCATAAGGATTACTTGGTGTCATTTTTCAGTCCAGTTGCTGGGTGTGGCTTACCAGACACACGTGAGCTGGAGTCTTTCTGCTTCTTCAGTGTTATGTACCTTTGTTTCACTTCCTGTCTACTACTGATCAGCATATACTGCAACTAAGAGTACAGGTGAACTTGTAGAACTGATTTAAATGACAACGCTTCTTTTGGGAGAAACTTCTAAATAATTTTTGTCCAAAATAAACTCAAAGATCTGCTCTAATATAACCCAAATATTCCACTGTATGTGTGACTTGAACCATGTTGTGTGTTTTGGTCAATTGATGTTTTCATTCCTTTAACACCCTCCCTGAGGCACAACTGCTCCTGCTTCCGCAAGCCCCTGCCTGGGGAGAGTGCACACACCCAGGTTTGCCAGATCTCCTTTCTTAAAGGATGGCCGAAATGCAGACCTGCTGATTTGCAAACATCAGAAACTCCATGTTTTTAGAAGCTTCGGGTTTGGATCTCTGAGGTTAGAAGGCAGGTTGCAATTTTACCTGAAGGATGAGAACAACCAAGGGAGGACACGAGGGGGCTGCCAGAAATGCTCACCTGGGCAGGCTGCGTGGGTGTGTGCAGCTCGTGAGCATCTCCTGGAGCCAGAGATGCATGATGTGTGCCTTTCCTCTCAGATACCAAGGTTATTGGGAAGGACAGATACATAGTACTTACAATGTGCTTAATATCTGTCCTTCGCAAATATGAAGGCTTTTTGCTCCCCTTCAGCAGCTGGCATGTTGCTAATCTTTAGTTATATGAATATTAACGGGTGCTAGTGAATAGCAAACTGGAACACAAAACATGCAGATATGTGCAGTATTTAATTAATTCAAATTTTCTAGTTTCTATAAAAAAGTACTTAAGATAGAAGAATACATCAACACATATTCAAAGAGATAGAAATGTTGAGTAGGGACGGGGTAAACATAGGGATGGACAGACACACACACAGACACACCTGCCGGTTTTCTCCTGGGACTCCACACTCAGAGCCACATGGTTTTATATGAAGCACTGTGGCTATTCATATTTTTTGAAGAAATTGTGAAGAGAGCCACGTTTTGGAAAACTCTTAGACAGAACGGGAACCTGAACCTACAGTAATTAACAATTGGCTCCCACAGGTAGATTCAGTAGCTCTGCAATCAACATCTAATTGTGATCGCTAAGTAGCCACTCATAAAGGCTTTATTTCCATGAAGGAGATATAAATGTATTTTCACCATTCTAAACCCAAATACATGGAACAAACAAATGAATCAGTAGAATAACACTACCCACTAATAAATAGACACTCCCATCACCAATCTGCGTCTACCACAATTAGAGCAAGCTTATTTGATGTCATTATAGAAAACAACATGGAAACTTCCTTTTATGACAAAATTTCCTTCTTGGCCAGAAAACAACCAATGTTTTCTTAAAGGGCCAACTAACAATTAAAACTCTGTGGACCAAAGGTCTCTGTTGGAACAACTGTTGTTATAAGTGCAAAAGCAGCCATAAGCAGCAGGTCAACAAATAAACTCGGCCACATTCCATTAACAGTCAATTTACAAAAACAGGTAGACCTCTACTTTAGACACACCTAGGAGAATACTTTTAATTTGATTATTTCTCTGATATCATGAGATCTATTCCAGAAACAGAATGAAATAGACCACTTAACATTCACGTTTTCCTAAGTACTATATTGCTACAGGGGGGGAAATGTTCATCTTTGAATGGTCATAGATTTCAGATTATTCTCTATGCCTCCGCAGCCTGTAAGCTATAAATAAAATGGACAGAAAGCCATGTCATATTGACCTTCTCCCTTACCTTAGAAAGTTTTCACACTGGTTTTTTGAAGATTTGTGCTTTTCCTGCTCTGCCTCCCAAATGTGGAGATAAATATGCCCTCTGACAGCCGGCGTTTTCTGAGTCAGCATCCACTTTATCGCTGCCCCTCAAGCACAATTTCCAAAACCTGACAAAAACATCCCTGAAACCTTCAGAGGGGAAAAATAAATCCTCATCTCAGGCTGCATAAATTGCCACCAAGTACAGCCCTGAATAGAAGAACCCATCCTGGTTCATGCTCTGGGACCATCCTAAAACACGGCAGGTTGTGCTCTGGAGGCCATTGCCCAGCAGAACTTGGACCACAGGAAATTAGACAGAAGACAGAAAAAATACTAAGTACTCTTTTTTATGCCAGTTTTTAAAAAGAAGCCAATTATTGAAGATCGCTAAGTGAAATAGTATTAAACTGGTACTTGGCTATCTCTCCTAAAACTGCTCCCTTCAAATTATAGGTACCTGGGGGAGGGAGGAATGATGACTCTGGAACATAAAGGCGGGGCCTTGTTGCCAGAAGGACTTAGTTCTACGCCCTTCGAGATCCTGATAGGGCGGGAAACACATTAGCCCTGATTGGTTTGGGTTCCTGGCTCTGAAGCTCCTGTCTCTAAGGAAAACAGTCTGGTACGGGGAATTTGATGGGGAGTAGAGCCCAAATTGGTCTGTGTGGGAGGGAAAACATCTACAGGTACCTGAAGGGACTGCCTACTTGATTGCAATCATTTGTTCACAAATATTGGAGCTATGGATGTTATGCAAATGAATTTCCCATCCTCAAGGACCACCCTGTAGTAAACCTAAGAAAGCTACAGACGCATCCTTATATAAACAGCTGACAAGACATACAAATGAATGTATCCCATCAAGACATAATGTTGTTCGCATAGCCCCATCTCCCTTAAAAATAAATCAAGTTACATCCAATGTTCTAAGGCTGAAGACAACACAGACTTGTGCCAACTGACTTCTCTTTAAACTCATACACACCCATTTCAAACTGTCAGCCCTCAAATTCATCTTCTTATGAAGTCTCCATGTGCTTTTCAGCCTTTGCTTCTTGATTATCTCCTGAAGCCAACTCATCCTTCAGACCTCAGTTCCCAATCACTTCCTCAGAAAGCCTTTCTTGACTAAGTCAACTAATACTCTTATATTTGAAGCATTCATTTCAGGTGCAATTTCCCATTTATTTGTATTGTCATTTGAATTGTTTTCTCTCCACTTCAACACCAAGTCATAATTTAATCGGCTTCAGTCTGACATCTGCCCCAGCAGTTCACTGAAACTGCCCTTTTCAAGCTCAACAAAGACTTATCTTCCCCACTCCTGTAGACATTCTCAAGTCATCTTGCTAGTCCTTGTCAGGTGCAATTCACAAAACTGAACAGCCCATTCTTACTGAAGCTCTTTATACTTGGCATCCAGGGAAATACATTCTCCTGCTGATCCTTCTCACTTAACTTTGCTGAGTCCTGCACCTTTTCTCCATCTCATGAACTATTGGTTTACCCCAACACTCAGCACTGAACCCTTCTTCTTCATCTGCACCTAACCCGTGGGTGGTCTCTCCTGGTTTCAGTGTATACACAACTCCCACATCTTTGTTTCCAACTACTTTCCTTAATTTTGGCCTCATGTAATCAAGGGCCTACTCAACAACTCCTCTTGGATATCTTGAAGACATTTAAAATGTGGAAGGGGGGAAGCGATCAATCAATGAACTCATATGTCCTTGGTGGTGATGGCTTGGGAGGGTGGGGATGGAGAAGGCAATGAGGGAGAAAAGGGGACATATGTAATACTTTCAACAATAAAAACTTATTAAGAATAATTAATAAATCTAAAACCATACATTATTTAAAAGAGCACCCACTTTCTATTACTCTTCTCTTACCCTGGCTTACTTTTCTTAATTGCACTCAAATGTAAAATTACATATTTAATTGTGACTTTGTATCTGCTCCAAGATACTGTAACTTTTCAATGTACTATTTTTACATTGTATTTCTGATGTTTAGAACAGAACCTGGCATCAAGAAGGTGCTCAAAATGTATGTATTAATTAAACAATAGAATCTTAATACCAATCACTCTCATGAAACTGTAAAATCACTAGGACAGAAGCCACTTATGTGTTTGGTTAGCATTGTTTTTGAGTGCCTATCACATGGTAGTCATTAAATGCTTTTTAACTGCTTGAATAAAAATAATATTATAACAGCACAGTTTTACCAATGGTGGAATTTCAACCATGAGTGAAGCTATCAAAAGGAAAATGCTCATAATAAGCTGAAGATGACAAAAGGTAAATGCATTTGATAATTTGGACACTGGTAGAGCTTTTAAGGCCAATTTAAGTTTAGGTGCATAATGATGGCAAATTATAATTGACTAAAGAATCAGTGGGAGACACAGAGAAAGAGGTTAAAGCGTAAGCGTGATTTTGTAGATATTATTCCCAACACCTGGTTTCCCTACATTCTCTGTGCCTTGTTGAAGTTACCTGCATCATTATGTCAACTAAGACTCCAAAGCTCCTCTGGCCTAGATTAAAAGACTCCTCTTCACTCTCGGTGCCCTAGATGGGAAAAAGCACCGCCTTCTTGTTCATCTCTGTGTGAATGAAGCGCTAGAAATCTGAACGTCATGAAGACAGGTCCTTGCTTAGAGTGCAGATCACTGCTCTGAAGTTTCAAAGTTGTCCACATGTAGGTAATGTTTGAGTCTTCTTATTTAAATATTGAAATTGGGAAGTGTAAGAAAATTAGGGCTGTTAACTGTGATGTTTACTTACCTGTCAGAATTTTTCAAAGCTTAATGATTTTTGAAACATTAACAAGACAATATAGCTTGTACCCTAGTGGGTTGGATAAGGATAAAAAGGAACACCATGCCGCAGAAGGTGTGACTCAGTGGTTGAGCGCTGAACTATGAACCAGGAGGTTGGTCGTCATTTGATTCCCTGTCAGGGCACATGCCCAGGTTGCAGGCTTGATCCCAGTAGGGGGTGTGCAGGAGGCTGCCAATCCATGGTCAATGCTTCTCTCTCTCCACGATTTCTCTCTCCCTCTCTCTCTCCCTCTCCCTCTCCCTCTCCCTCTCCCTAAAAATAAATTTTAAAAAATAACACTTTTTATTTTATTTTTTTAAAAAGGAACACCATGGAATTGCAAAAGCCAGGAAGTGTTGATGTTATTCAGGAAATGGCAAGACATCTATGAGCCAGTCCATTAAAGATCTTTTCCTAAGCTGCTCAGAACGACAACAACAACAAGAAAAAACTAGTTCAGGTTCTAGCATTGGCAAGAATTGGGACTGTGACTCAGCTACGGTTGGCTTTCTCTTTGATTTACAATTATCCTAGCAAATAATCCCTGCGAAGAATAAACACAGAGTTAAGAATGCAATTGAGAAGATGCTCCCTGAGGCTTTGTTTTATTCCACACAAGGGCTGAGCCAAAATTCAATAATACCCAAGTCCCATGCGGAGGGAGAAATCCTCCCCGTCAGCACACAGGGAAGGACATGGAATCTGAGTCCTTAATGACCAGCTGGATGGGGGCCATGCCAGCACTAAAGGGCCTCTTGTTTTAGTGACATTCTCGCTGCTCCAAAGATATACGCTTCTATGTTATATTCCTCGTGCATCATCAGGCCAATCCAATTTCCAGTACAGCCAGCTTGACAATGGCCTACCACACACATCATTTGGAAAACTGCTCCCATCAGATGGGAGAGGAAGCTCATTTCACAAGTCAAGTACTCCGTTTAAGATAAAGAACTGATTATCAGCTAACAGAGAATAAACAGTTCTGAGGCAATAAAATAATGATCAATATTTTGTTCATCTATGAGAAAGAGCAAGTCCACACAGATCAATTAATAGTTTGTACTTAAGCTTTTAGCAATCTAAAGTAGATAGTGAATGAAAAAGACTACTAAAAAAGTAACATGAAATCCCAACCCCAACCTACAACAGCAAAAACTGTGGGATGACTGGAATCTGGACAATATAAAACAGAGGGAACCTTGACCTCTTTCTCAAAACTGAAAATGTGTCTTTTAATATCTTTTATTGTTTGACCTGGAATAAATATCATATAGAAATACAGCAATTTCTTTCAGTGCAGTGTAAAAACAATAAAATTGCAATGTATGTAATCAAACGTATATGCATCAAAAATATATCTGCTTATCAAAATTGAGCCATAAAATCTAGTAGTGTCCTAGCCTAAAAGTTTTCTTTCTCCATGATTTTCACTTCTTTGTGGAGCTATACTTTTAAAATCTGACAAATAAAATTAATGAGGGCACAGATTATACTGTGTTGTAAGCAAAATGACAGAGTATCCATTTTATTTTCAGGTCACAGTTAACCTTATTTATATTGCTTAGGTGAAATCACATAGCAAACGAATTCCAGAAATTAAAGAGCTATTCCAGGGGAAACCTCCTTTGGTGACTGCTGAAGCTCCTACTAAGTTTAAAAAGCACACTTGCCAAGTAGACTACTGTACCACCACGGATAAATCCACTTGAAGCTAACGTTTTATGTAAGTCATGCTTTCCCTCTAAGAAATGCCTTCACTTACCTTGTTAGCTGATTTGTACTTATATGGAAAGAATGGAGGAAGGACAAGGTTATGGGAAAGCAAAAATCTAAATGCCTGAACCAACCGCTGTTGAATTGCACCTGGAAATCACGAGGAAAACATCTTCTATAAGCATGTTTTTCACATCTCTTTTGATAAGTATTTGATGTGGTTAAGAAAAATATTCCTGCTGTCACTGGCACATCATCATTTAAATGAGACTGAGAAGGTGACACAGCACGGGGGAAATAGATGAGGTGATTTTCTGTTCTTTCCACTGTGTGACCTCTTGCCCTTCTGTTTACCTCCTAGGATCCCTCAAAGTCTATAGGCTTGTTCTTGTCCAATACAAACCACAACCCTAATGCTTCTTTATTTCCAGCCTTAAAACTGAATGCCAATAGTCAGTTCATGGAATGTGTCAGAAATAAAACAAATACCTAAATCTAACTTACACTACGAATATTGGAGAAATGAAGTTCCAATTATTATACTTGGTCAAACTAAGAATAATCTCATTATCTGAAAACAGAATAACATGATTGAATATTATCTCCAGAATAAGTACATATAGTTACTACTGTTATGCACCAAGGGGAAAACATATACTAAAAGACAGGAGCTTGTTCAGAATCAGTAAAAGCTATATTGAAAATGGGCAGAGAGGAAGTAAGAATCAATGGATTAGAATGAAGGAGGTGTTCACTTACCTCTCTAACAGCGTAGATATAAAGATTTAAAAAAAACATTTTTGACCCAGGAAGATATTTACTAGATAATTCATCACCTCCCAATAAAAAAAGAGTGGAATTTTCAAATTCCACTTATTTATTTAGTATTTTTTTAGACACTTGTTTTGTACACTGAGAAAAATAAAAACTGGAGACACAATGAAGTGCAAGTAAGATGAGAAAGAAATGCTGACAGAAAGGGAATTTGAAGCAGCTTAATGTCAAAGAAACATTAGATTGGAAGAGGAAAAAGTGACAATAGACATTCTTGAAGAGATAAAGATGGGCCATGTCATGAAGCATTGTCTGAAAATACAGGTACACAGAAGGTGGGGAGTGATGGAGAATAGGGTTGAGGCAATTTTGGATATTGCCTTTTTTAATGATTTTTTAAAAATTCTTACCCAAGGATAAATTTAGAGAAAGGAAGGGAGAAATGGAGGGAGGGGGAAGGAGAGGGAAAGAGGAAGAGCGAGAGAGGGAGAGAGGGAGAGAGGGAGAGAGAGAGAGAGAGGGAGAGAGAAACATCACTCAGTTGCTTCCTGTAATACCCCAGTCAGGATCAGACAAGCTACCTAGGCATGTGCTTACAGGGAATCAAGCCTGTAACCTTTTGGTGTACGGCACAACACAAGATACAGAACAACACAGGATACTCCAACCAACTGAGCTACCTGACTGGGCTGATATTAATAATTTTTAAATTGAAACCCAAATTTAATTTAAATTATATGCCAATTCCAAAAATAAAAATAAATGGTACAAACAGGAAATATGAATTATCTGTGGCGGGCTTTATAAGGAAGCTACTGTGGAGAATGGAAAGGAGAAAACGTGGGCACTTAGAAGAACCACCAAGATCAGAATGAGATAGGAGATCACAAATTTATTATGACACCCACTTTCATGGTTTTGTGATTTTCATCCAGCATTCAATACCCCAAGCAAAAGAGCAAAGCCAGCTTGCTCAAACGAGAAAGGGTAAGGATTTTCTCAGATGTGAAATGGAAGAAAAAGAGTATAGAGAAATGAAAATTTGGGCAAAAGAGGTACTTACCTTTTGTCATACTTCTTCTTGCCTAGATAGTAAAGAGAGGGGTTGAATGAAAAAAATCATGAAAGAAAACAAGGTACTGGAGACTGATGGGAGATATAGAGAACAAGGTGATTGCTTATTGGTTAATTCATGATTTTAAAGATGAAATGTTCCAGGAAATACTAAGATTCGGAATGGAATTTATTGCCTAACATGGAAGTGGAATTTCTGTAGGGTATTAATTGACTTGTCAACCTATACTTAACCAATCATAATGATGACAAAATATATTGATAAAGGAAAATTGTCATCCACATTTCTAAATCTGAAGGAGTATTAAGATGGCAGATGATACTGAGAAGGTAGGTGATGATATTAGAAAATTCAAAGAAAATTACAGCAATAAATCTTGAATGAACTCTATGTTTTCTATGTCACATTCCGAGCAGCTGAATGGAGTCACATATTGAGGTACATTCTTTATACTGTAAACTTGTAATAGGCTACCTAAATGGTCCCCCAATAATGCTGAAATCCTAGCAGATACATCTGGCTCATAACTTCTCCAAGCTTGTCCAAAACTTCAAACTTTCTCCACTTTATTCAAATTATACAGAGAAAATTTAAATCGCAGAAATATCCTCAAATTAGCACTACAAAACCTACACAGCTATCTAGATTTCTCCATTCTCTCTTCCTTCTCTTTCTTTAGAGAGGATGTTGCTTCTGGTCAAAGTCAACCCATACCTTATACATCTTTGATCCTATTCAATTCCATGTTCTGAAGTATCTGTTAAGTGTGTCTTTTCTGTATTTTTAATCACATCAACTACTCGGGTAATTTAAACATGTTAACAAAAACTTCCATCTCAGAGAAGTAAAAGCTCCTTCAAACTTTTATTATTCTCTAGAAACAGCTGTATAGTCTCTCAAGCCTTCGTAGAGAAATTTTTTGAATGAGGCATTATTCTGTCTTCATTTCCTGAGCTCCTACTTACTCCCCGACACAATTTCATCTAGGTTTCACCCCAATCACTACGGCAAAGCATTCTTAGCTCAGATCACCAATGATCTCCTTGTGTTGGAATCCACATTGTGTTTTTCATTCCTCATCTCAATCTCTCAGCACAATCCAGCAGTGATGATTAGTTTGTCTTTCTTACGTTTTCCCCGGTCTTTGGAATACCACACATTTCTCTTATTGTTTTCCTCCTCTGAGACAATTTATTGTCATTCTTTGCAATTCATATATTCCAATATACCCTAAAAATATTAGATGTTTTCACCAAGATGTTTTCCTAAAATTATCTTCTCTCTCACTTTATATTCTTCTCCAACTTCAAAGGAATCAAGTACTATCTGTACCACCAAGGTTTCATCTCTTTCCCAGTTTGTTGCTCTCATCTTTTTATTCATGTAGCCATATGTTTATTCAGGAGTTATGCTTGTATGAATGAAAGGAGTACTTGCTTTTATAATAGGGTAAAAGAATAATGACCTCTACACATCTTTGTAAGCTAGTCTATTGTCTTTATTTTTTTATATTCCTTTCCCTCAAGACCCAGCTCAAGTTCTAAATTATCTGTAATTAATTTCTTAATCTCTTACTCTCCTATAACATCCTATGATGTACCTACTTCTATTGCGGCATGTAGCCCATGGTGTTACATTTCTACATCTATGTATTTCCTCCAACCCCCTAATTTATAACTGGAACCTGTCAGTGCCACACATTCTAGTCAAAATTTTCTTCCCAGAACCTACTATTCAAATATACCATAGGTGCTCAAAAATTTTTGAATGAATAATGGAATGCTGAAAGGCCACCAAATTGTATTGTAGGGTTTTCAAAGGAAAAGTACTAGTCGTTCCCAGGAGGAGGGATTCTGTGATTAAATAATATCAGGGAAGTTCGTGCTTAATCCCACTCTTGGAGATTCCAACACACACTTGCATCTGAGGAACTATAAGAAGTCCTTAAAATAGAAAACTATTTAACTTTGTTTAATGTTTAGATAAGAAAAGCTTTCTTTCCCTTGTCTTTTTATAACACAGATATTAGCATTCCTCAAACAATGTTTCCATATGTCTTAGCACAGTTTGGATTTCAACTCATTAGGATCAGCAAAACAGATGTTAAAGAACCAGAGAGCATGCACATTCTCTCCATCCAGGATGCTCCCAGTGGTAGGTTACAGCTGCTAATTCCTTCAACATGGTTTTCTTTAACACTTACTGGAGAAGAAAATTTTGATCAACAGAGAACAGCCATATTATTGATATATTAGAGGCCTGGTGCACAAATTTGTGCATGGGTGGGGTCCAGCTGGCCCATCCCCATCGGCCTCGATGGGAACTCAGCCAGCCGGGGAAATGGTCCACGGGAGGTTAGCTGGCTGGGGTAGGGGCTGTGGGAGGTTGACGGGCCAGTTGGCTGGCCGCAGTGCACACCATAGCAACCAGTCATTTTGGTCAGTCCGGCCACTTGGCAGATATATATACACACACACACGGATACATCCAACAAAACCCTTATTGTTCCTTTTTTTACTATTATTGTTTCTTTTTTTACTAATTCCAAGAATTAAAGAACATTGCCTAACCATAAAGAATAGCAATATTATCACAGCTACATTGAAACCATTGGTCTCATTTTTTTTTAAGTGCTCTTAGAAAGATCATATAGTTACAAAAACACCAAATGCACTACCACACTGTTATGCAGGTGGCCTGAATGAAACTCAAAAACCTCACCCCTTCACTTTCACACTGTTTTACAGTAGCATTGGGAGTTCATTCAAAACCAGGGACCCAAAAACGAACAATAGTCCTCCCCTGAAGGGCTTTCGCGCTATGCTTTCTGTCATGTGTGACAGCAAGGGGCTGTCTATTTGGCAAACAAAAATTTCTGACATGTGGCATGGCAAGTGACATTATGGAACAATAAAGCACCCATCTTGGTAATCAGAGCTCTTATTAAGAACAACAGGATAGCAAAGTGACTCATCAGCCTGTGTGCTCTTTCTGGAGTCTAGTAATTTGGGGCAAGTGTGGGGAAGTTAGAAGTTGTTTATGTGCTGCCCAAAATGACAGGCAAGAGAAGTTACTAAGCAACATTAAGTACTTGTATTTTTCTAATCTTTAAACCTGCCACAAGCTGAAATAATCTTATAATATAAAGGTAAAGGAAAAAAGAATGTGGGAGTCATGTTTTTGACTGAATGAAAATGTTTTGCTCAGTAATTCTAAATCTCTGATTCACTCTGAGTTCAACTGTCTTGATTTTAAGGATTAGCTCTTGTGTATAATCCTCTTCTCACCATCAACACCAGAAACTTTAATAATGATAACCATAATAATAACAATAATAATGCATAACAGGAGGGTGGTAGGGTTCCACAATGATTTCAGCTTTTTCTTTCATAGCACTTATTATAACAAAATAAGTCAGGTACTTGCCTTTTTTTTGGAGTATTTGCTCCTATATTTCTCTTTCATTGAAGTTCCTTCAGTATTGTGAGTACTTGTCTGTTATTTTACTCTTCCTTCCCTGAGCCTGGCACAGAGTAACCCATCGATGTCTGAAGGATAGGATAGGATAGGATAGGATAGGATAGGATAGGATAGGATAGGATAGGACAGGATGGATAGGATAGGATATGGGGTCATGGTGTTCACAATTCTGTTTCGTAAGGTGATAGTGTTTAATAACTCTGTCTATTTATATAAACCTCAGACTCCCCAGAAGTAGCTGAGTGTTACTTGCAATCTCTAAAACACTTGCTGTGAAAGGCAGGCAAGCCAGAATTCCCTAGCCCTGACTTCTTCTCATTAAGGACCCAGCAAAGGGATTCCTTGGTCAAAAGCCCAGAAAGAAACCTTTCCTAACATTCTGTCTCAGCAAAACAAGTTGCTGAGTAAAGTACACACTCATCTTTTCAGCCTAAAGTTCTGTTTTCAGGTCAAGGATCCTGCAATGCTTTTCCACAGCACCTGTGTCTCCATCCTTTCCAGTTCAGCTACTGCACAAGGAGTTGACTGAGGTAGTCATAGAGTTCCTCCCACAAGAGGTCACATTTCCCTGGTGTGCTCAGGTACAAATAGCAGAGTAGTCAATAGATAAAATCAGAATATCATTTTGTACTATTAAGTGGATAAGAGCTGTGACTGTTTTTAAAATGTCAGAGGAAGAAAATGAAAGAGCTTTTATTATGGTTTTAGGAAAGGGGACGGGAATGAATTTCTGAGGGTTCCTTGGGCTCCAACAACTCTCTTGAGGGTGTTTACATATGTTACCTAATTTATCTTCACTAAGAGTTATCATTTTTTGTAGTTCAATAAAAACCTTTGGGGGGAAATAAAGAAGACCCTATATAAGTAGGGTGTTTATTGCAATACTTAATAGGTTTTATGAATCTCATAAATATTTATTAATTACAAAACTAAAATTAAAACTGCTTTTAGATTTAGATTTTATTTAGAGTATCTTCTTTGCTATTGATACTTTACTTTTTACTTGAGACAAAATCCCAAGTAAATAGAAAATAATAAATTGAGAGTATTTTTAAAATATGTTTTTATTACATTGAGAGAGAGAGAGAGAGAGAGAGAGAGAGAGAGAGAGAGAGAGAGAGAGAAACATCAATGTGAGAGTGAAACATGGGTGGGCTGCCTTCTGCATGCCCCCTACTGTGGGATCAAGCCCACAGTTGGGGCATGTGCCCTGACCAGAAACTGAACCAGCAACCTTTTGGTGCATGGGACAATGCTCAACCAGCTGAGCCACACTGGCAAGGCAAATTGTAAAGATTTTTGCATATTCATGTGCTTTCTGTTCAAAGCCCCCTTATATGCTATTAAATCATGTAATTCTGCTAATTGGATATCATTTTCATTATCCCTGTTTTACAAAGAGAAATGTAAAGCATAAAATTTCAGTTATTTGTTCAAGGTCATCCAAGTGGTAAATATGTAAGGTCAATCAATTTGAATGTAAAGAATAAGTTTTAACCCCTATATTACAGTGCCTGAGAAGGGAATGATGAAATTCAAATGAGCACCTTTGCATATTGAGAAATTATACATGGAGTCAATATCTCCACACCTTATTCCACATTTCCATCATCATGAGTAATCAAACATTACATAAGCCAAGACCCTTTAAAAGAAAATAAATTCTATTTTAAAAGAAGGCCCAGCTACCTCATTATGAGATTACTATGTTTAAAGAACTCCAAAAAGATTTTAAATAGTTATGTAACACTTCTAATCCCATCTGTTATTCCATTGGTTTAAAATTGAATACTTGATACTTGTGGATTAGAAAGAGAATAATAGAGTTGATTGATCCAAGATAGTACTTTTAATAAAAAATATTATATTTGGAAAATCATATGTGATGTCCATTCAGTTAATATTGTTATAATAATTAAATATTAAATGAAATAAATTTATACAATCATTAATAAGTAAAATCCAAATTCTCCCATAAACTGAAAATGCTTCTTTGTGGGGGGGGGGGGGGGGAAGTAAGGTTGATTTTCCTACCACTACCCATTTCTACATTTCTTTTTAGTGATATCCAGTTTCTAATGTCTACTCACAGATATGACTCAATATTTGTCAGCTACAACTGAATCAAAATCTTCTCAAGATTCTTCCCCAAAGGAAACAAGAACGTAAAAAAACAATTTTTAAAAATCATCATTTTATAGCTTCACTCTATGGTCCCACAAGAGAAAAACATCTTTTATGAACCACTTATTCTAGTATTTATTCCTCCCACCAAATATACATTAGTATCAGAAATTAGTTATTATAAAAATGTTCAATACTGTGACCTAGAAATAAATATGCCAACTGTCATATTCCCAAATATTGTGCCCTATATTTAAAATATTCAATACTATCGAGCAGGGATGGGGAATATCCAACCCATGGGCAGTATAAGGCCAGCACAATCATTCGGCCTCACCTTGGCAGGGCATTAGCAGGGAGTTAATTAAACGTTTGAGCAAATACAGCAGGCTAATTTTTAAGTTGATAATTATGTAATTATATATGGCCTGTGAATGATTTTATAAATATCCAAATGGCTCTTGGCAGAAAAAAAAAGTTCCCCACCCCAATTATAGAGGATAGTAAATATCTTTTGAGTAACTTTATATTTTTATAAGTTCAACCAGTTAAAATATATTATCTGCCTCAGACCTTGGAAATGCATTTAAAAGGCCATTCTGTAACATTTGGGGGCTAAAGATTGTGGTAGTGGAACTGCTTATCACTTCAGGGAATTGAACTAGAGTTTTGAATTCAGTTTATAAAACAGGTGTGTATGGTCCAGACTGTGTTGCTAAGTGGTTCGGTGTCCATGCATACACCGAGAGGTATGCCATTCAATTCTCAGGCAGGGCCTATGCCTGGGTTGTGGGCTCAATCCCCAGTATAGGGCATATAGGAGGCAGCCAATTGATGTTTCTATCTCTCCCTCTCTTCTTCTCTCTCTAATATCAATAAAAACATATTTAAAAAAATAAAAAAAAGTGTTTACTGATCTCCGATATTGTATTAGAAACTACGCTCAGCACTAATATTCCAAAGATAAATAAGTTTGGTTTCCTTCCCCAAATGTAGAAACTAGAGTATCCCATCCCTCTGTGGCATATGCATAATAAAGGCCGACACAAGTTTCAGGGGACCCACAGAGGGCAGCTGGGCCAGTGGGAGATCCCAAATAGGATCTCACAAGGTCATGAAGCTTAACGGATAAAGGTAAGACACTAATGAAGTGATGGCAGAGGAATTTGGGAGTCAAAAAAGAAATTAAAGAGATAGCAGCAAGCAGAGACAAAAGAGGTGAACAAACTGGAGTGACTCAGTAGTTGAGTGTCGATCTATGCACCAGGAGGCCATGGGTTCAGCCCCCAGTCAGGGCATATGCCTGGGCTTATCACTCAATCCCACAGCCAGGGGCATCAAGGAGGCAGGCAACCAATAAAATATCGGTTGATGTTGATGTTTCTCATCAATGTTTTTGTCTCTCTCTCTCTCCAAAAATCAATAAAACATTTTTTAAAAAGGTGAACGAACAACACGAACTGAAAAGGGTTATAACAAACCAGTGACAGCTAACAGTGAGTGGACTTTGAACTTTTTGGTTAAACCCATCGGTTCTAGAGCCAGACTGTCTGGTTTATGCCCCAACTTTATTCCTACTCATTTCTAACTGTAAGTCATTTTACCCTGTTTCCTCTTTTGTAAAACAGGAATGAGGAAGATAAGTGTATTTTCAAGATTAAATGTGCAGGATGCTTATACAAGCAATGCGCATGTACTAAGTACTTATAAAAGTTCCTGTCATTATTTTTAAACAGCAAGAGGAGCATTCTGGCCCATGAGGCTCAGTTGGTTGGGCATTACTCTGTGCACCATATGGTTGCCAGTTCGATTCCAGGTCAGGGCACATGCCAGGGTAGCAGGCTCCATCCCCAGTAGGGGGTATGCAGGAGGAAGGGAATAGATAGTTTACTCTCACACCAATGTTTCTCTCTCTCCCTTCCTCTCTCTCAAAGAAAAAAAAATCAATAAAAATGTCTTTTAAAAAGAAGAGAGCTGAAGACCCACATTCAAAAATCATCTCTATTCCTCACTTTAACCTGTAAGTGTCACAACAATGTGATTGTATTTTCAAATAGTTTAGTAGCACCAACTTTCCTTATGGAGCGTAAACATACATTCATACTCTGACTTGGTATGTAAGAGCTTTTGTGCTCTTTGGTCTGTACTGATTGGCATGTTGCCAATAGCAACCAACCGAGTCAAAGACATCTTGTTTCAAACTTACAATATAGATTCTCTGTGAAAAAGTAAATCTTTCGTTTCAAATTGTTGACTCAGATAATACTTTAAAAAGAGTTGCAGCTGTTTAAATTTAGTGTGCTGAGAAAGACCAATCTTAAAATATTATTTGGCTTTATGCCCATTTTTAAAAAATTTTTTTCCTTGTTAGTGCCTGTATTCTATGATAAAAAGACAAGTGACAGTAATCATGTCATTGTCCTTAACACTTCCCATTTTACCTAAATGGACCATTTTGTTTTTATCCCCATCAGTTAAAGATGTCTTTTTTTTTTTCTAACTGGCAAATTTTTTAAAGTGATTATGCAAGAACCAGTGATATTTTCATGCACTGTTTTACCTCTTCAGTCATCATCTGGCCTTTCTCCCTTACTTTCCTCTGAATCATTATTTTTACTCTTTAAAAAAAAACACAAGTAAAGATCATCTGAAGACAAGACTAATCTAATTTCCATAATCAGACCTTACAACTATTTAAAGAGATGTTTTGAGTCTATGCTACATCTGTGACATTAAAACTCACACCGAGCCCAAAGAGCATGTTTTTAGGGCTCTCACAGGACACAGAATGTAGACAAGATCTCGCACCAGCCTCCCACCATGTGATCCCTTTTTTCCTTTCATCCCTCCTGGTGTTCGGAACTTCCAATTCCTCTTCTCCTATGCTAACTCCCATCATCTTTCTTGGCAAAGATGTCCCAGCTTTATTTCCATAGTTCATGAAGCCAGTGCAAAGCACTAAAATTGGAATGGCTGAGTATGCCAAGTTTTGGGGTCAATTTAGCTTCTAATTTAGGTAGATCTAATCTTGGGTATCAATAGAGCAGGGAATTGTGCCCAGACTGGTATGATTTCTCAAGCGCTCTCAACAATAAACTCCCTTTACTTGATCTATAACAAAAGGAGATGGCAAAGCGTTAGCCTAGTCACACCCAGGGGCTCATGCCAGCCCACCATTTACAAAATATATTGCTGTAGGCAGTTTGCTTATTCCCTCTGGGGTTGAGTTTCTTATGAATGAGCGAGAAAGGCATCTCCCTCTTGCAGCCGTTATCCCATACAGGCAAGACATTCCAAGTGTTTAATCCAGTACCAGCCAGGAGTGCTCGCCCAATAACTAGAACTATTCATGCATTGGGTGGTAAACCATACATGCTAATAACCCCAGGAGCTATCAAGGAGTTGAATTTGCTTCACAATTATTATCTAGGAGTGAGTAGGTGCATGGGATTCTCACTTGAGGTAAGATTTTGTGTTGGTGTTTTGCAAGAGAGAGAAAATGCCAGAAATGGGAAAGGGGCAGTTGGAAGTGGCTTCTTTAAAATTTGTGCCTGGAGCTTACTCCAGGCAAGTGCTCCTA
This sequence comes from Murina feae, assembly GCA_004026665.1. Classification (NCBI taxonomy): domain Eukaryota; kingdom Metazoa; phylum Chordata; class Mammalia; order Chiroptera; family Vespertilionidae; genus Murina; species Murina feae. The sequence goes on from PVJC01014574.1 coordinate 27,989, forward strand.
GGCTAAGAGGTATTACTTTTAAGAGGATACTGCAAAGTAGCATGCCTACATAAGTGCAGTTCTGTTTCTAAGGTTAGCCAGGAGGAGAAGCATTTAGACAGGACATTCTTACAATGTCATTCCAAGAGTCTATGTCAGCATCATTGTCATTAATAGTAGGCAGAATTAGATTGAGGGACCAGAAATTATCTCAGTCTGGCTTGTCTGGCTACAAGTACATATTCCTTCTTTTAGTAGTGTGCAAGGAAAACCAGGCTTCATAAAATAGTTGTCCAATTCAGACACTACTCCAGCAAAACTTACCAGTGGTTTAAACCTCAAAATTTCATTTTAAAAATGCGTTTGAAAATCTTCTCAGACATAACATGAGGTTTGCCTACCATTAAAACAAACAAAATATGAAGCAATATTAGTCCCAAAACTCAAACTCCACCTACCTAAGTTTCCATCTTAAAGAAGTTCTGATAAATTCCTATTCAAACCAAATTCCTGTCAGTTCCAATCATGCTCTCAACGTGATTTTTCTTCTCTTTAGCTAAATACTCAAGGTGCAGGTAAATGACCTGTTCTAGGATATCAGGGGACTGCCTACAACTGGCTCCACCTATATTCTTTGACTTTTTATGTAGATATTTCCTTTTCTTTTTCATTGCTGTCTAAAAGTTTTAGCTGTCCTCATACATGCACTATCATAATAAATATATCCCCTGAAATATATTTCACTCAGTGACTTAAAAATTCATATGGTACAGTTTTTGCCCTGAGAAATTATGTGTTTATGTGGGATGAATTGCCTCTAACAAATTGGGTATTTCAACAACGGCAGAAATATTATATCTGGAGATTCCCAACACGAGTAGGCAAAGTAATGGATTACATTCAGGATATGTTACTTTTAATAAGATAATGAAAATTAGGTAGGGTAGAAGAAAAGGTAACACAATTTAAAACAAAAATAATAGGGTAAGAGCGATCCTTCGTTTCCTCTTTTCTAACGACAGAGAATTTCAGAAGTACAAACTTTGCATTTCACAATAGTTATTTCGTAAGTTTGGATACCCCTTTATCCTATAGAACTTTTGGCAGCATGTTTAAGTATCCAGCTGAAAAGTCTGAGTACGAGTTTGGATAGCCTGTTTTCTTTTTTTTCATCATCTTTCTTTGAGAAGACAATAATAATACAGTCATTTCTTCAATGATCCTACAACGCACTCTAACAGTTTTCCATAATATAGCCTTTCCGCGCGAGGAAATTTTAATTCTTCTTCACTATTAAAATCTGGTTAGTGTAAAAGAGAACCGATTAGATACTCGAAGTTTTTAAAATTCATTATTTATGGTTCTCCTGCTAGAAAAGACCCTTAATATTTTGCTGGCGGCGTTCACATTAGCTTTACAATGGGCTGGCCCTGGCTGGCCTATTTTTGTCTTCTTTTAGAAGCGTTGGTTACCTGCAGCTGAGCAACCAGTTGAAGTTGTTTATTAAAAGTTTTTAAAGCCTTTGTTTCTTCCTTTCTTTTCTTTTTTCCCCCAGTGAACACAATGCTGCTTAGTTCTAAGAATAAAGTCGCCAGTTCAAACCACCACCTTGAAGTCACAAGGACAGGACCATTCAGCGAGGAGAGGAAATTACTGTAGTGAGAAATCAGGGGCGCCCTGCGCGGTCCATCCACCCAGGAGCGTTTCAATGTTTATCATATCATCAGTGTCGCCTAGGCTGTTGCCTAGCAGTTATCTAGAGACCTACTTCACGTTTCGTTTTGATTCAACCAAGTAAATCTAAGACTTTGGGGTTCTGTTTGATGGCTTCTTTCTTTTCCAGATGAGGAATCCGTCCGCAAGGAAACTTCTCACAATGAACACAGCCATCTGAGAGCCAGGGCCGGCCAGCCTCTGGGCGCACTGCCTTCGGAAAGGCAACTTGCACCCATCAGTAACTTCCCTGAGCCCCTCGCGCGGGCCCATCCACCGGCCATGCCAGCTTTGTGGCCTCGGATCGCAGTGGCCGGGGGGCTTTCTGCCTCACTCCCCAGCCAGCGGCTTCCTCTGCAAACACCTGAGCACCCCACAGCGAGGGCAAGAGCGGGGCAGGCGAACCCCTGGGCCAGCTCCCGGGGAAAGCGAAGCCCCGCTTTGCTAACTTTCCTGGCCATTGCGTCTCGGCTTCCCTTCCCCCACCCCGCCTACCCAGAAGCCACTCAAACTGCTCCCCACGTCGAGTGGAACTTACTGCAGCGCGATGCAGGCGGAGGCTGGGCGCCTCTGGGCGCGCGGCGGGAGCAGCGGCGGCTCGGGAGCAGCGGGGACTAGCGGGCTCTCGGGATCCTCCCCGGGGACGCGCTGCTCGGCTCAGCACCGGCTCCCCCGCCGCTCCGCGTCCTCCGGGGAGGAGTGGCGCTTCAGGAACTCGGCTCGCAGCATCTCCTCCTCCCTCCCGCGCCCTCCCACCTCGCAGGGCCGGGCTCAGGGGCGGCGGGGACGGTGCGCATCCACTTCCAGTGCCCGCAGCGCAGGCGGCCGCCCCGGGAATGTGCAACTCCGAGGCAGCCAGCGGAGCCTGAAAGTCGTGTTGCCATCCCCCGCCTCCCCCTCCGCCTCCTTCCCCACGTTCACTCCTCCCACTTCCCTCTGCTCGCGGCCACCGCCAGTCTCCCACTCGAGCTGGCTCCCCGGGGGATGGCTGTCCTGCCCACGCCAGCAAGCATCACAGCGAAGATGCATTTGTCAGGGATGAAATACCTGTTGTCCGTGACTCATGGTCTTCTCGCGTCGCTTTGAGCCCTTGATTTACATCAAGATGCTCGGGTACTGGAGATCTGGGGAGAGCGAGTGCGTGTGCGTGTGCGCGTGTGTGTGGTGTGTATGTGTGTGTGTAGTGTGTGTGCGCGCGCGTGTGTGTGTATGTGGTGTGTGTGTGTGTGGTGTGTGTGCCGAGGGGGAGGCAATCTGCGTGGTTGCCACAGCCCTGCCTCGCTCTGGCTGCCGTAGCTACTATTGCCTTGCAGCTCAGAGGATAATGAGGCAGGGAGACACGCTTTACAGCTGCTGAACCGCTGGACGCCTTGCGAGAAGAGGCGGGAGACTGTGCAGGTAGCAGTGGCGACTGTTGGGACCTGAGGCTTCCCTCCGTGCAATGACTGCCCTTCAGGATACATTTCCTCTGGACGGGAAACCTGATGCCTGCCTCCTCTCTCTCACTCACTATAGTCCTCCATGGCACCCGCTTCACCCACTTGTAGGGGCTGTGAGAGCCGCACTCTATGTCCACAGTCGGACGGACTTGGTAACCTGAGAACAGGTGACCGGAGGATCCGTGAAAAGAAAAAGTAAAGAAAGAGGGGACCATTGAAAGGGAAATTGTATGTATGTGTACCCAATCAGGGTACAGATAAAAGGATCATTTTGAGTCCTGTGTGTACAATAATGCATCGGGTTAATAACATTAGAAAGGTAAATAACGATGCCTATTTTATAGAATGTGTACAAAACTAGTTATTAAAGAGTGCATTTACCAGCTTAAATATCGGGCATCTTCATATATATAGCACCACTGTGTCATAGACATATATATCACCCCACGTAACACCACTGTGGCTTCAATGCAATCATCTTTCTGTCAGCTATAACTTCTAGTGGAAACTACTGCTCACTGTGGTCTATGACTGGCTCTCTCTCCTCATTGGTTGTTCATTCTCTGCCCTGATTTATCTCCAGTATATTCTCACATAAGAGGATATTCAGTAGAACCAAAAAAATTAAAGCAGTTCTCAAAACCCCCAAAGACTAGAATACTTCTTAATGATGAATTTATTTTGCTCTGGCAATAGTTTTATTCATATTCTTATTTTCTTATTCTGTAATAGATTGGATAACCATGAATAATTCCTCCTAAACACACACACACACACACACACACACACACACACCTCTTAATTGAATAGAACTACTACTTCACTTTCAGCATTCAGTTGTCTGAGTGGAAAAAAAAACTTAATTCCTTTTTACTTTATTTGCAATGCACGACTTTCATTATTTCTGGCTTGCTCTGAGCAATTTTCATATATTTTCCCAGGTGTTAGGGCTTGTGTAATCAGGGTTAAATTGGACAGATGTTAATGCAGAGAGACCACAGCCCCTGGAAAGATAACAGGGAATCCAGAGGAGGAAAAGAACTCAGAAGGATTAATGAATCTCCTCCTGACCTGTTTACATTAGAAAACCACTGCCTTTAGCTAAGCAAAGGCCGGTTAATATGCAAAGCATTTATCAGTTATCCAATAAATATCAACTTACCAAAATCAACCTAACCATAATTATGACAGAAACTGCACAGGCTAATATTTTACTTTAAATGTCACAGAATAGCCCTAACCAGTTTTGCTCAGTGGATAGAGCATCGGCCTGCAGACTGAAGGGTCCCAGGTTTGATTCTGGTCAAGGGCATGTACCTTGGTTGCAGGCATCTTCACAGTGGGAGGTGTGCAGGAGGCAGCTGATCATCAGGGATGTTCCTAACTCTCTCTCTGTCTCCCTTTCTGTGGAAAATCAATAAAATATATTTTTAAAAAAATAAAAATCATACAATATATAATACAGTTCAAAAATTATCCAGACATTTTAAAATGTCAAAATCCTAATAAAACATGATGCCAAATTGCCACATATGTTTATCTCTTCATTTTTTTGTGTCTGTTAAATAGCTATTATACAACACACTATTAATATCACTAAAAATCTGAAGAGTAAGCCTGGCAAGTGTGGCTCAGTGGTTGAGCATTGACCCATTAACCAAGAGGTCACTGGTCTGATTCCCAGTCAGGGCACATGCACAGGGTTGCAAGCTTGATCCCCAGTAGGGAATGTGCTGATCAATTATGTTTTATAAATGTTGCTATCTCTCTATCCTTCTCCCCTCCTTTCTCACTAAAAATCTATAAAACATTTTTTTTTATCTGAAGAGTAACTGCACATTTTCATACTTATGTCCAATACAATGTAAGGAAATAGGTAAATGTATTCTTGACCACTTAGAAATACATCTAATATAGAAGGTCAACTTAATCCATAGGTGATGTGATTATCGTGCCCCTCAAATTCATCCACCACTAAAATTACCAAAACCTGAAAAGTCCATAGTTTAGCATTTTTGTTGTTTGTTTTTTTCTTTATTTTTTTTAATTCAAATGTATTTAGGGAGAGCATTTGTAATTTAAACATTCCTGAGAGAGGTTAAGTTATTAGATGTCTATTACATATTTTAAAAGGCATTAATCTATCAGTCTATGTTAAAAAGGAAGAAACAGGAAGTACTGAAGGAGTTGGTAATGGACATTAAACATAAATTTCCTTGGCTTATAGCATCACTGAGATTTAAGAACACACGTCTTTTTTAAACGAAATCACCACACAGTTCCCATTTGATAATGGAGGAAGAACAGTTTCAGTCAGGGACTGACCCTTAATCTCTGACTCTTCTAATTCAAGATTTTCCATTTTGTGGGAAAGTTTACAAATTGTTGCTTTATAGTCCTGTGCTCATTTCTCTAAGATGCTTCTCAGCCACATCACTGGATTTTCAAAACCAGTGGGTTGGAGCATTGTAACCTGCACCGAAGGGTCATGGTTTCCATCCCCAGCCAGGGCACATACCCAGGATGCAGGCTTGGTCTCCATTTGGAGTGTGTGTGGGAGGCAGCGGATTGATAATTCTCCTTCACATTGATGTTTCTCTCTCTCTCTCTCCCTCCCTCCCTTCTTCTCTCTCTAAAAAAATCAGTAAACATAAAAAATAAAAATGCATTCTCTAGCTAAATTATGTTTTTTAATGATACTTCTTCACTGAGAAAGAACCAAGATTGTACGCTCTGTGATGGTAAAAGCCATGTTCGTTTAGTTCACTTGTGTAACTCTAGCATCCATTAAAGTTTATAGAATGTGGTAGGTGCACAGCCAGTAGTTTTTAAATAAAAGAGTGAATGAGTAAATGAATTACTCTCCGAATGCAGAACATGGGAAAGATAAGTGAGCTGGAAATGAGGATGTTTAAATTCTCCAGTCCACTCTGCTAGTAAATAACTCTGGGACGTCAGATAAATGACACACTTCTCGTGGTCTCAAAGTAGCCTTTCAGAACTACCAGAGACTCCACAAAACTTTGTAATAAATGTCTGTCCCAATACTCCAAAATGATCTTCTACTATAAAAACCCAATCAATAAAATTCCTTAGAATCTCATTTCCTGAGAATTTTGCAAACCAATAACAAGGGGATGTATTAATCACTAAGAAATGAACGCTTTACTCCACCTTTTATTTCCAAATCTGCGCCTAGTTTAGTGAGTACCTGACTAGATGCTTAAAGAAACTTGTGACACATTTATTTATGTGTATGCTAGAGGCCCGATGCATGAATTCATGCACTGGTGCAGTCCCTAGGCCAGAGGTAGAAGCATGAGCATCTGGCATGGAAGGGCAGGTCCCAGGTGACCTCTGGGCCCCCGGACTCCTGCATGCCCCCCCTTCTCCTGAGTCATTGGGCCCGCCCGGCTCCCTCAGTGCCTGAGAGTCAGGTAGCGACTCCACCCCCTGCTGCTTCCGCTGGTCCCCATCTGTGGGTGATCAGCGAGGCAATAGGGCCCTGCTCACAGCCACTTCGGCCTGGTGCCACCCACTCACCTGCTCCACTATCTTGCCATGGCCCTGCTCTCGTCTGAGCCCGTCAGGACCCATCAGAGTCGGCAGCACCTCCACTGCTGCCACTTCCAGTGCCATGCTGCCGACACACATCATGTTCCATGCCACCCCCTGGTGGTCAGTGCACATCATAGCAAGCGGTCGAACTCCCAAACTCCCGAGGGGACAAGTTGCATAGAAGGCTTTTATTATATAGGATTCCTAGGAATTTAGTTCTGTGCCAAGGATTATAAGAAAAATAGCCTTCATTCACCTTTTATGACCTGAATATAGTAAATCTTTAAAAAAATGTGAGAAACAGAACTTAAATAGTGAAATATTGCTTACTTAAAATAAATACAAGTCCATATTTAATCACAGCTTTTTATGTAAGCTGGTGTTTAAAAACACATTGTCATATTAAATTTTATTCAACAAACACTTTTATTGAGCATCTATTTCGTGCAAAGTTCTGAGATGAGAAACATAATCAGCCAAAGCATCCATTTCTTAAAGGAAATATATTCTTACTGTATAATTTTAAATTTTGTTTATTTAAATATGTTATCTTTCAGAAAAATCAATAGCTAAAATTTATATCACACATGATGAAAATCTTCACCAACTTTGACTAATGAGAGGAAAGCTCCCAACCTAAGCAGACTATCCACACGAGAACTTATTCACTAATTCCCCACTGATGAATCTGTGCATATAGACTGGGAGGTTAGGAGAGATCCAGAAAAGACATGACTTTATGTCACCACCTTTAAAAAGAGTAATAATTATAAAATCCTGAATTTGAATAAACAGGTCAATGATTCTCTCTCATCATTGATGTTTCTCTCTCTCTTCCTCTCTGAAATCAATGAAAACATTTTTAAATGTCTTCAATAAATTTTTAAATAATTAAGTAATGGACGGTCTTCCATTTGTAACAACATGAATTAATTTGGAGGGCATTATGCTAAGTGAAATAAGTCATACAGAGAAACACAAATATAGCATTTTATCACTTATATGTGGAATTTAAAACAAAAAGATAACAGAAAAGAGGATGATAAAGAATACAAAATTTCAGGTATAAGATACATACTTCTGAGGATCTAATGTTAACATAGTAGTACAGTTGATGACACTCTATTGTATAATTTCATTATGAAAGAGCATAAAACTTAAATGTTATTAATAAATAAATAAAGTGATGGGTGTGTTCAGAGAGAATCATATATGTATCTTAACTAATAAAAGCGTAATATTGAAATTAACCGGGAGGAGGTAAGCCACGCCCACCAGCCAATCAGAGTGGCTGCACGCAAATTGACCCAGCCAAGATGGTGGCTGGCAGTCAGGAGATAGCAGCGGCTCAGGCGGCCTGCCACGGTCAGGTGCAGCGCAAGCCGTTGGAGGCGGCTGGGGAGGCAGCATGGAAGACAGAACCAGGGGGCCAGGAGACACCAGGACCAGGGGGCACGGTGAGCCAAAGGCATCGGGACCCCCC